>JAQIWA010003595.1:0-10113 GCA_034693305.1 Eueremaeus valkanovi | reverse complement strand
TACTAAATCTTGGGTCACAAGGTTCTTTCTAGCTTACCCTGCAATATTATACATTTCTCAATTCTGGCGATCTATACATTATTCTGTTATAATTTTATTTATAATTATTAACCAATTATTAACATTAAATTAAGCACCGGTTTAACAAATAAACTGAATTAATGTTTAATTTAATTTATATTTTCAATCAATTTATTTAATATCGAATACAAACACAATAATGCAAATGAAAACAAGAGCTTAACTATTATTTGAAGTTTATATGACTTTTAATAAGAGATTATTTCTCAAAATCTGATAAAATATTCAAAAATTGATAGAAATTTCGAAGTTTTTTATTTAATCCGTATAATGATTAATGTCCGGCACTGTTCAGTATTTTTGTCTCTACAAGAAAATTAATAATGCAAACAATATATAAATTATTGTACCTGTAACCTTTATTAGCACATGTACAGTATTTCAATATTAAGAATAAATATTATCCCAATTAAAGTATGTAAAGTGCTTTCGATTTTCAAAACGACCCAGTTATTGTGCATCACCTATGTTATTATTGTTAATACCTATAAAAAGGAAGTCTAATAGAGTAAACAATGTAAAAAGCAATGTAGACTCCAATGCAATACATTCTGTATGGCTTTGAACAGAAATGTGTCCGACACATATTTTCCTAAGAATTACTTAAATAAACGAATAATCCAATTAAGTATTGCAAACAAAGTCACAATAAGTTATAGTCGAATAATACACATTCGAGTGCTCTCTTCGCAGAAAAAAGTTAAATCCCAATTAACAAGGAATATGCAAGGGGGTATAGCCCAAATATCCAATGTAGTGAAACCAAGTGCTTTTTTCAATTATATATCGAGCCCCTTAGTAGACGAACAAAAAAATCAAAATGCCCTTGCTCACACAGCTCTACAAGAAACGAAACATTTCAGACATAATATTGTTTGTCTGATGAGTGTATGAGTTGAGGGCTACTCACAAAAGTAATGACACAATCATTCAACGCAAAACACATCTCTATAGATTCTTGTAAACAGAAAACTACACTGTACAGATGAAAATTATAGTCTGTGTCCGTTCATTAATCATTAATCGGATTAAAATACTTAGAATTTTACATCAATTTTGAATCTTTTTTATCAGATTTTGAAAAATAATCTCTAATTAAAAGTCATATAAACATCAAATTATAGTTTAGTTTTAATCAAGTTTTAGTTTGTGAGGGAAAGCATGTCTTCATTTGCACAGGGTTTGTTTTGTTTTATTTTAATAAATAAATTGATTGAAAATAGTTATTAGATTAAACATTAATTCAAATTATTTGTTAAATCGGTGTTTAATTTAATGTTAATAATTGGTTAATAATTATAAATAGAATTATAACACAATAATGCAAATGAAGACACGTTTTCACTACACAAAGAGAAGAATTATATTCTTGACATTTGTTTAATAGTTTAGTTGTGTTTGAATCTGTTTATCAGTTTCTGATTTTGCTATCAATAAGTGATTTCTTATTCACAGCAAAATCAGAAACTGATAAACAGATTCAAAACTAAACTCAACTAAACTATTGAATAGATGTCAATAATATTAATATCTCTTTGTGTAGACTTTTATAGTGAGAACATGTCTTCGTTTACAGTATTATTATAATATTTTTAATTATTAACCAATTATTAACATTGAATTAAATACACAATTAACTAATGAACTCAATTAATGTTAAATTTGATATATATTTGCAATAAATTTATTTATTAAAGCAAAACAATAATGCAAATGAAGACATGCTTTCACTTCACTAACATAACAACACTTCACTACTACTAAACTATTATTTGATTTTTATATAATATGACTTTTAATAACAGATTATTTCTGAAAAACTGATAAAAAGGATTAAAATCGACAGAAACTAAGTATTTTGATCGGCTTAATGATTAATTACTATTCACACACTTTAAATTTCATCTGTACCTCTGGGTCTATTGACTGGAATCTGGTGTTATTTGATTCGAAGATTTTGACTAAAGGTTTCCTAATATTTCTAACATTGGATTCAATTTATTTATTTTCCAATACTATTTCCGAAATCTTTTATACGTTTTATAATAAAATCTTTTCTAAAGATTTACGGATTCTTAGAATTCAGTGAAAATCAGATTTAAAAATAAGTAATAAATTCCTGAAAGAATCAGACATTTCATATAAAATAATAAGAGCTTAAGAAAGACCAGATTTAGCCTTAAAATAAAACATTGGTTATTAGATTTCTTTAAAAGCTTAGTTTATAAAAGTGCCTGGCCTACTGATCATTAGCTGGGAATATACAGGACTCAGGGCATAAGTATAAATCAATTTGAAGGGAATATACCTGGTCAGGGCATTTTCGAAAATTGTAAGCCATTTCATATATCCTATTCTACAACAGCTTATATTTGCTCTGCTTTTTGTAAGTACAGGAAATTATTTTGGAAAATCAGATTGCAATTGAATCTGCTCAAGGCATATGATATCAAGCAAAGGCAAGAATAACCATTTATGTGCTCAGGAATAACTTAAAATGATTCGGAACATAAATAGCAATTAGGCCAGTGGTGATTGTGAGGGTGGTTCGCAAAAATGCTTTGCGACTTAACATAATAACTGACCGCTTTTCGATAAGCTCTCGACCCCTCCCTATGTTATGTGAAACGGAAAATGTGATCCAAATCCGAGGACTTTTGGATCACAACCTAAGAATTTTGAAATAACCCTGGACACAGAGAATCGCTCAACTTTTCAATCTTTGCTTTAGATACTGTATTATCAAATGCTTGAACACATTGAAACATACTTGGTAAGTTTTCACTATATCCTCATCACATGACTAATCCTGTGCTACCTTTCCTTACATTCTTGCCTTCTAACAAAGTCAAAAATATAAAAATTGAAACTTCCAACACCAAGATGATCTGAGTGCATCAAGAATTTTACAGCTATAAAACCTAACCTCCTTTTGACTTTTTTTGAATTCATCTTGTTCAGCAGCAATCTTTAAAATTATTATGTTTTCAGTTTTTCTTTTCCTGTCTTTAAACAAAGTTTCACTTTTAAGACGAGATTTGATTTTGAAGGCATTGTAACAAAAATGTAAATTAAAATTATGTCAATCTATTTGAATGTTACGTTGAATACGTCGTTATTATTTTATACATTATTTATGTGTATTTCAATTATATTATATTTTGTGTGAAATAATGGGATTGTCTGTAACTCAGGCTGAAAATAGATTTCCAAATACTTAACATTTTTAGACAACATTTTATCAAATTATTCAATTAGTGAACATTCATATGATTTTATACATTATTTTAGAAATTCAAATGAACTTCAAAACTATATTTTAAAAAATATGTTAAAATTGTTAGACATTTGTATAAAAGTCAAAATTGTAGATGAGTTTAGCATAAATAGCCTGGATGATGATTAGATGTGAATAAATTGGTTGCCAAGCAATACATTCTCAACAAGAAGGTTTTCTATGTTCTGTAAGAGCAAGGACAAATGAGAGGGGGAACTGTGGATAACAATTCTCATTTGTTTCCATGAATTCAAAAGACTTTGAATCAAATAAACAGATATTATATACAAAAGAAGCTTAAAATAAGTTTTCCCTCAAATTGAATACCTGTTGAAATCGATTGAAACATGAGCTGACCAAGGTACAGACAGGGAGTCAAATGTGTTTCACTCTGAGTAATACCTGTTATCAGGGTGACCAGGTGATAAAATTTCAAGTCAGGACAATTATCTAGAAAATGACAAAAACAGGATAATCCAGGACATTTCATATAAAATAAAGTTCGAAAGGGTTCAGATGTCCTCTTAAAACTGTGACACATCCTCCCTGTCGTACCATTCAGTGAAGTAGGGATCCCTGACTGGGTTGAAATCCCCGTTTGTGCAGGGTAAAGCACTCGGGCTGTACGCAAAATAATAGATTCCAAACGACAGAACACTCGTTCAACAAATCATTTCCAATATATCGAACAGTTTTTGTGTTAATGTTTGCAATAATTTATTTAATTATAATAAAAATTTCCAGAACAGCGTATTGTCCTGGACAGGTCAAAACCTCGCCAGGACACAAGACAGATATCTCGATTCCAGGTATCCCTGGTGAAACTAAGACATCTGTTCACTCTGACAGTTATCTTATTTTTTTGATAACTTATTATCTTTCGATGATTTTATATCAGTTTGATATCAAATAAACTTTTGACACAAGAGTTGAGATTAAAATAATTTTGTGAATAAATAAACTTTTATTCAAAAAAATAATTTGATTCAAAACTGATATGAAATCATCGAAAGAGATCAGAAATTATCCGAAATAAGATAACAGGTGAGTGAAACAAACATTAGATTCCCCCTGGTATATTTCCAGAATAAAACAAGGTATTGATGTTTTCATCTGTCTCAATTAACTATACCATAAACATTGTTCAGAGATTCCTATGTTTTCTTATGAAGTGATATAAAAACACAAAGAATTGTTTTCTATGACATCTCTACCTCCCTATCCCTCCTCTAGTTTCAGAGAGATTTGTAGTGAAAACGTGATAGCGAAGGGGGTATTCTCGCAAAAATACCCCGAGGGTTGAAAAGTAATGTCCGTTTTCCGTGAGTTTTCGGTGCTTTGTTTGACAAAAAATCTGATGAGTTTGAACCCCACCTTATTTGAAATATCCCGATAGTATACAGCTCTTTGTCGGCTGAGCTCTGCATCTCAGGTGAAAACATTTTCGTTCCAAGAATTCGATTAAATTGTATATAAAAAATATTTTTTCCGATTAATTGCTTAATTTGATGCTCGGATTGATTGTCTAATTATATTTGTTTGCATCAAAATTAACTAATATTTGAATGTAATGACGGAAAGGGCGGTCAATATTTGTGATGTGGGTTTACCCGCACTCTCAACGCTCTACTCTCTCTTCTATTGATTAAAAGCAACGTTTAGTGAAAGCATTCAAACTTATAGTTAGTCTGAATTCTGTGCTCTCAGTTCGATAGGCATCAGATCTGTTGCAGGAATGGAGTCGACTATAGCTTCCAATTCTAGTATACCTGATAATGATTTTTCTGATACGACCCACACAATCATCGGACTCTATCTGTTCGTTATCGGTATAAACATTACATTTAATAATTTTCACTATAATTATAAATATATTTAGTTATAGTTATAATAAAAATTACAAACTCTTGCCATAGGACTGATCGGCACATTCACCAACAGTTTAGTTCTGACAACTTTCTACCGATACCGACAACTCGTATCGCCGACTGCTTTACTGTTAATCAATCTGACGGTCGCTGACATCGGAGTATTGGGAATACTGTTTCCGTTCTCAAGCAGTTCCAGCTTTGCCAAGAGGTAAGACTCTCTGCTCTTTACTTCAATCCCTTTCCATTGAATCTCTCGTTCAATGACATCAATTGCAACAATAGATTCGTTACATCTTTTCCGGTCTTTAACTTTAAACAAGAAATTCAAACATTTTTAATAAAATCTTTTGGAAAGTTTTATTTAAATAAGTATTTTAGTCAGTTTCGACTCCATCTTAACTGCCCCGGCAGCTTCTTGCTAGTACAGTTAAGTACTTTAGAGCAAGTAGAACTCATTAATATTTGTCACTTGATTTTCGAGCTCTAAATTTGTGCAGAAAAATCAATTTATGTCTGTATTAGATAGTTATTGTTTATTGTTTTAATCATAACTGGCCATAGGAGGGGGTTTACCCAAAAATCAGCAAAATTTTGCTCTGGGTGACTGGCGTCCCAAGTGACCCTGATCTTATACTTTTCGCGATGCAAACTAACAAGATCTGTTAGAGTTAACTGCATTCAATCGATTTTCTGTTTAATTGAACTAAATTGAGTCCAGATTAAGCCAATTCCAGACATTTTTATCAAATTCGACGAAATTTTGAATCGGGCAAAATCTGAATTTTTTTTCCGTTTTGCCGCGAATTTGTTCTTTTGCTTGCACTTACCCCCCTTAGAATTTAAGACCGAAATCTGCCATTTGACCCCTGAGCCCCTAGAATGGCATAACTTTTTCATTTCTCATTAATTTCTATCCGGAATATTAATGAACAGTTCATTCAGTATTTCAGATCAAGTTTTAGCAAAATCTCATTTTAATCCCAGATATTATTTATTAGATGTTTGTATGTTTGGCCGGACTGTACGCATTGAAACAATATTTTAAATTATGATATTATTGTATAATATTTTTATATGAAATCAGATATGCTTTGTATTGAAACCCAAAAAAATAGGAAAACAATGTCTTTTAGTTTAAAATTTCATAATTTGAAAATATAATGAAAGAGAATATTCATTGCTTTGTTTGCTTGAAATTTACATTATATTCTTTGATTACTTTTTGAAAATTCAATTTTCTAGTTAATTGAATAAATGCCCGGAGTCTTAGTGATGACTAAATACAACGACTGACTGTCATATACGAAGAAAATATTATTAATAATATTGTTCTGAATATTGTATTCAATCGGAAATTATAGTCTTTTATTGTTTGCATTCCCTATTAATATACAGTATATTATAAATAACCTCAGAGTGATTCTGGGCCCAGATGCATCTAAGCTGAATTAATCTTCATTAATCTTTTAGGATGACCCTGGTTTTTATAAATAAATGTGAAAATCGCGTTCTAATTATTTACTAATATATTATTAACTCATATATTATTAATATTTCAATCATTTGAATAATAAAATTATTAAACTAATAACAATTACTGTACCCACATATGATTTCTTATATTTGAGCCAGCTCATCTGTTAATAATCATTTATGGCATTTCAGGCAAATTATTATGAAAATTGCAGTAAAGCTCATTTGTATAACAGGCTTTATATGGAGTCATAAATACTTTATATGCATGAATGTGCAAAGGGTGTGCAATTGTGCAAGTGATAAACACCCCTTACACTAGTGCTTCGAAATCAAGCACATCCTCTTGGATTTAGGCCGACTCTCAGATATAAGCAACAATTAAAACTTGCTACTACTGTATCAAGGTTAGATGGAACAGTATATAAATAAAAATAATAATTTAAATAATTTTGATAAAATGGTCCACATACTGTATGTATCTTGGTGCTGACTTGATATTTATATAACCAGATTCCTTTCGATATGATAAATCAATGTGAAATTCGTGATCAGATTTTCTATTCATAAATTCATACAATAATTACATTTTAATCATTGAATAAATTAATTATATTTTTCTCTGCTTTGGAGAGAAAGCATTCATTTCATACATTTTAAACAAAATTCAATTCTCTGTTTCTGAAGTGTTTATAATGAATAATTGTACTGGTAAGATATTTATACTGCTTATACTGGTACAGTACAGTATACAGGAATGTTTCAAAAAATAAAAGAGAATTCTGAGAATCGATTTTTAGTTGTTTTGAAATATGTTTTCAGACAATAATTTTAAGTGAAATCCAATGCACTCTCTCTTACCTTACGGTATAATATATTTTAGTTTTATGTTTAGTAATCGATTTGATTGTCTTTCAGATGGCTTTACGGCGACAACGGCTGTCAAGCTTATGCTTTTATGGGCTTTCTGGCCGGTAGTGCACACATCGGCACTCTTACACTTCTGGCGCTCGACAGATATGAAATCACTTGTCAGAAGTCAAGTGAGTCTTACTTTTATTTCATGTTTAAGAATAATATTTATATTCATATGCATTGAAGAAAGCATTACATAAATCGTACGATTATTTAATACCTGGGATGACCAGACTTGATCATGGCATAGGACATGACAACAAACAAAATGGCATTGAACCATAGTTCTTTTTATGCCAACCCAGACATAGTACAGTATTTTGACATTAGCGTTTACCCTGGTCTATCCAAACGTAGCAAAAAAATATACCAGAATTATGACCGGGTAGAATTTTAGAAATGGCAAACACACTGCAAGAATACTGTATATAGAATTTGTTAATTTTATTATTACTGAACTATCTTTGTTAGAATCAGGTTGAGCTCGTTTAAAAAATCTATTTTCATCCCGGATACATTGTAAATGTAAATTTTATTTGAGCACAATATTGACATTCGACTATTGCCCACATAATCCGAACAATAGATTTATCAGTCATTAGACATCAGGTAATAAACTATTTAATTACCTGGCTATTTGTTCACTTAATCGACACAATCTTTTTCAATTACAGTATATGTTTCGCTCTTTTATTTCAATTATTTTATTTGTTTTTACTTTCAATTTATTTCTACTGTTTATTAATTACACGAATTTCTAAATTCTAACAAATCGTATCAAATATTAGTTTCTTTGAATCAAAATAACATTTCAATTATTTTACTCAATATTTAATGTCAATTAGTATTAATTAAAGATTAATTAAAAGTATTATGAATTTTGGTTGGCATTTAACAAGGTTAACGATGAATTACAATTATACTGTGGCATATATTCTATTTTTATATCCAGATTATAATTATTATTATTAATCCATATCTTGTTTGCATAGCTTTCATACACAAACAGTAATTAAGTTCAGAGAAGTGTTGGTTAAAATTTAATTTAATCTACGTAATTAAGAATATCATACTAGTTGTGTAATTTAAATTTAGCCTAGTTCTGCATACCAAGTCCATTTATGGTATAGAAGTTCGCAAATTAATTCATGCCATTCATGTCTAAAATCTTAATGAATTTATTGATTAATTAAAAGTTTAAACAAAAATTATTTCCACAAATACTACACTCTTTGATAACAGTTGAAAAGATGAACAGGCTCGTTAAACTTTATGCGAATCATAATATAAAAATATAATTAATTTCGAGCACAAAATTGTTTGCGACTCTTCTTTGGCTGTTCTGCTAATTATTTTGTAAACATTATTCGCATTGAAGTCAAAAACAGATTTTCATACAGTATTTCATTACTTGTAATTGCATTCGTTTAAATTGCCGCCCGAGGGCTTTACCCAGACAGGGATCCCTACTTCACTCAATGGTATGATAGGAAGGATAGTGTCACAGTTTTAAGAGGATACACCTGAGTCCTCCGAATCTATCAGTTTGTGGGTCAACTGGCAAACTCTACCCAATCAACAGTCCTTGGTTTGGACTCGTGGTCGTCTTGCCCCAGCAGATCTTATCCCCTCTTTAGGCGCCCTCCAGCCACTAAGAGACGAGTCCGCCTGCCGAGGTCCGTTAGCACTTAAGCCTGCGCATCTACTTGCATTTAACTAATTATAAGTGAATTTAGAAGATATCAAGGTCTTCAATAGTATCCGAACATAATTGCATTCGCTATCAGAAACTCCGGTATAATTACATTCAAGTATAAGCAAGGAATTCCGTAATTAGAAGAATCCCAGTTCAGTCAAACTGACGACTGATCTACTCTTTCAGATACATTCAAAACTAAAAGAGCCGTTAATTTAAACCAGAATTTCAATGTGTTATATCAAGATTATTGTATAATAAAAAGATAATCTTGTTACAATTATATTAGACGACTTTGTTTTGTAGCAATTGTTTCCTTTCAAATCAAATACAGTTCAATTAGATAAAGAAAATGTTTTGTCAGCTTGAGCATCTTTAATAAAATCAATTTCCTTTGTCTTGTATAACATCGTTTGGGTCAATGATTTATATATGACATTGGATTACAGGATAATTCAGTTTATTCTTGTTTATTGTTTTCGTTGGAAATGTATCTATCAATAGGTTAGACTAACAAATAGATTGGCATTGATTTGAATGCATTTCATATAATTACAGCAAATTTTGTTGTAATTAATTGCGATTTCATTATATTAGTTGTATTTAACGGAATAGACTATCAAATTGAGTGGCTTTCACAGAGTTTGTTATGCTTAGAACTTCTAACGTTTGGGGAGAAAAATGGAGATTTTTAGTAATTATTAATTTTCTCAATTTCTAACTATTATTTTTTTATGAAAGTTATGTCAATTCAAGAGTAGTTATTCAGGTATTAAAATATATTAAAACATTATAATTAT
>JAQIWA010003594.1:0-10114 GCA_034693305.1 Eueremaeus valkanovi | reverse complement strand
TGACGTATGACGTAATGACGTATTATATGTATTTGTTTATCCAACTTTTCGTTAACCATATATTAAACAAGGAATTATAAGAAACTACTAAATTTAATACTGTATCTGTTGTAGATTTGCCCTTAAAAGTACCCTCACTACCCCCCCCCCCCCAGAGAGAAGGAAGTTTTTTAATACTTTGAATTCGTTACCATTTTTATCAATTTTGTGAGAAAAACATTTTTATTCTTAATAATAAAGTCAATACGAAACCAATATTTGAACTTTCTCTCGTATCTAGCGCTTGAATTGTGCAAGTATATTTTTCATATAAAATCTTTCATCAAACTTCCACTATCCTTCTTTCATATAAGACCAGTCTCAATTTGGTACCCCTGTAGTATTTATGTAACTTAAGATTCAAAACATCTGTTCCCCAGAAAATGTATTATATTTTTGTAATCAGGCAAAGATACTTGTTCATTTGAGACATTAATAGTTGTACAGGCTTATTCCAGAACAATTTTGGTGGGATTTAAAATTCCTAGGGGCGTTTACATTATAGGATAATTTTTTTTTAATGTTTCTATCGGATGAGCCTCTAATCCGAGCCAATTAGTGCTCTCTCTGATCAAAGAATTTATTTTATAATATTTTAATATTTTATTATATAAGTTATAATAAAGACAATCAGATTGGATGACAATTTATAATTTTATTGTTGGAATCGGTATTACATTTGTTTTATACTCGTATTTAATGTCATTCCCGTTGGCGTAAGAAAACTGTTTGAGAGAAACATTTGTCTAAAAAACAAATATCAATCCAATTGTCACTCAATAGCAGAACAAAACACTTTATAATTCGAAATAAAATACAAACAATTCTCAAATTTATTCTTTAGAAGTATAACAAACATTGAGTTAATAAAAAAAATTAAATACTCTTAACAATCGTTATTAACCACTATTTGAATGACATTTGGCTTCCGTTTCCTCTTATCAATCGATAAATTGGTCGCAGGTTTTAAGGAGTGCTGAGATTTTGCTCTTATTTATGAGTTGTTACTAATTCTCAACACATTTCTGACCAAAAATTCCTTAAAAAAATTAAAAATTCAAATGAGAGGGCAATCAAAGCCTCAATAGTTTCATAAGAATGGAATCAATCATTGAATCGGTTTTAAGTGTTTTTAGACTTCAATTACAGTATAACTGAAAAACAAAAGAAATACTTTTAAAGCAAACAATTATTATCTTTAGAATAAAAATCAACGAAACAGTAATAGATATGAAATCTTGTTTGAATATAATCGCAATAATAATCAATAAAATTAAAAACATTCCAATCTTTTGCAGCAATTATTCTCGACTTTAGTTTTTTCTCTTTCTTTTCACAATTGAATCCAAACTATAATATATTTGTCTCTAAATTAATCAGTTTTTAAGTTAAGTTAAAACAATTGGATATAAACGTCGATCAAAATTAACAAAATAATAGTCAATATATCGATAACTGCGTCCGCAATCAGTTTGGGGCACAACTGTAGACGAGTGGCGCACTTGTAGTCTAAATCATAGCTTTATTGTTGAGTTGTTTTCACATAAAATCCATTTATATTATGATTTGATATAGAATTCATTTGAAACACAAATCATATGTATTTCACAACTAATTGAGTCCAAACTTAAAGCAATAGTCGTTTCGTTTCAATATATAAACCAATCGATAGGTTATAGTAATAGTAATAGTAATACGGATTAAATCAATCGATACGTCATTCGGTTTAAGTGAAGATGAGATGCACTCGAATTCAATTCAAATCAAATCAAAGGACACTTAAGTGTAGAATATTTTCTCTTTAAATGTTTTTAAAAGTTTTTTTTTAAAGTTTTTCTTCTGTTTTCAGAACTGAATAAAATGCACGAAAAAAATGAATGAATTGTCGTTATAGTCGTTATAGAGGTTGAGATGAAATGTTTAAAACTTTGATGACATTCAATGAAATTTCATGAAAACGTTATTTCGATTACATTTCGTAACAGATATTGAATTTGTCAGAAGTGGCACAAACTTTATTCACTTGACTGTAGGGCTCGACTCATAGCTCTCGTACTGATAATCGCGTTTTGCGTTATCCCACGCTATCGGACGAATAGAACGATATTTTAGTCACAATTGAAGTCCATTTCAAACAACAAATACTACTAATCAGTAATGACTGACCTTTTTTGATGAAACCGATTATATGCTCGTAATTGAAGCTCTTCTTATCGACGTCTATGTATGTGAGCTCAACAGTACTCACATTAGGGCTATTCGAATGACTTTTTGCTTCGGGACTAGTTTTGAGTGAAGGACTCTTTGTCTGAAATACAAATACAAATATATATTAATTAACTTATAATACAATCTATTAATAGATTTCTATTTCTATTAATTCACTTCAATTCCATTACTTTCAGTCATTTATTAATCTGTAATCAAATGCTGCCAAAGGGCTGACGAGTGGGAACAGCAGAGGAGGCGTTCTGTTCACCTGAGTCTCCCCTAAACTGTTTCACATAAACCCATAATTTAAGGATTTCTGCACTCAATTGAATCGATTTTATGTCTCATTAAATGTAATTTACATTCAATTCATACAAATTATAACTAAAATAGATTTCGCTTTAAATAAAATACTTTTCAAATGAGTCTATCGTTTCAGTCAATCAATGGTTTCGAAGGTATTTGAGTTCGGCTGAGATTACCTTAAGTTCAGGAATAGATTCCTCAGCAGTGCTGGTGTTTAGTGGAGTGTCGGATGGGTTAGAGTCGGGTTCAGAAGTGGCACTCAAGTCATCGAAGAAGCCGAAAGTGACGGATCCGATGTCACTCAATGGAACGGATTCGGAATAGTCGCACATAATGACGGCCGGGACTAATGAGACATCACTGGTTGGTTCGCTAGTCTTGTCCTCATTAGGGCTGGTCTTCACTGTTTCACTGAAAAGGCACTCATTTTGCGGCACAGTCTGTGGAACCGGAGTATTAATCATAGAAGTCGGAGCACTGTTTGAATCACTTGTCGAGTCGTGTTTCTCTGCCGTTCCCTTCTGTGGCGGCGATACCAACGCTTTGATCATTTTTGAGTTGTTCGGAGAGGAAGGGGTCGACTCGTCGGCCACCGGTGTAAGAGATAGATCTAATTGAGGAAAGTCTTGGGATTGCACTGAAGTGGTTATCGAAAGCGAACCAATGCTTGGGTTAGTCGTATAGATGCCGTCCACTGACGACCGTTTGGCCAGAGATTGGCTTAAATTCAATGTCTTCGCAATGTCGGCGTACGAGGCCTTCGGTGTCGACGACACAGACGAAGGGTTGGTTCGCGACTCGGAATTGCTTTTCTCTGTATTAATCGAATCGTTGCGAACGGGCATCGAATGGGAGGACAGCTCTCCGTCCGAATTGTAGGCAGAGTTTTGTTCGGAGTGAGGCACTGATGACAACGACTTACGGCGCCCACAGCCCGAACCCGTCTGCTTGCGTCGGTAGTCGTCTGTATATTCGCGTTCACTCTCATAGCCTCTCATTCCCGCAAACCTCTCGTAACCTATAATTCCCGAAACGGTAGACGAAGACGGAGTGGTTGAGGTCGACGACTGCATCGAAGGGTTGGGCGACTTCTGGTTCCTATGGTTATCGATGCGTCGCATCAGACCTTTGCGTCGCTTCAAATGCTTGCTCTTAGGCGTAACGAAGCCCTTCTCCCGGTCCGCCATTTCCGAGTCCGAAGCCGTGTAAAGGAGTTCTGCACTGATGTTGGAAGTGATCAAAGAGAACGACGAGTTTATAGTCGAATGCGTTTCCCTCTCGTCGTCCATAAGGTCTGAATCTTCGCGATTCAGTCGTGTCTTGTCTTTAGAATCGGAACTAGAGTTTAGAGGACTAGTAGTTTCACGCGTTAGTGAATCAGTTCTTTGAGCAAAGTCTGAGTGTTTGGTAACACTGTTGGCCTCATCGCTGCTGAAAGAGGACGAGGAGGTCGACAGAGGAATGTTTGGCGAAACGCTGTTCTTGTTTGCGGACACATTCGAACCGTTCTTACGTTTGGACACATTGTTAGTCATTTGAATGCTTTTCTCTTTCTTTTTGAGGCTTTCCCTGTCCTTAGAGTTACTCATAACTAGATTACCGTTTTTGGCGTTCACTTCATTCAACTGTTTTGACGACTCATTTCCGGTAGAATTGACGAACGCTTCCAGATATTCGACGTCTTTGAAGCCGATGTGGCCCTCAATCTCTTCGGACAACTTAACGGGTAATTCAGTTCTCTTTTTCTTCTTCTCTCGACTATTGTTAGCGTTTCGACTGATTTGCGAACAAAACAAATCAAATGTTAAAACAGAGAAACAAAACAGAAATAGAAGGAAGTGTTGAGCGCACAGACAGGTATACATACTTGAGTGGGTCTTTGCCGGCCTGGAAGGGCTGCTGTGGTGAGTTAGCCAGATCTAAAAGCCAAAAAATTTGACCTAAGTATCAATTGATCGCATGAAGGGGTCGATTGAGTATAACTAACACTACATACAGAGCATCGCATAAATACCTGACTCTTCCAATGAAATGGGAACGTCATGTGCCCTATAGAGGGCATCGTTACCTAATCCAGACACTGATTCTGATGTAGTGTTAGTTTTAGAATAAGATCAGACCAATGCTATTGGCCTGAGATTGTCGAACCAGAAGATGTCCCGGTCTAGGGTTAGAGTCTGGTCTGGTCTACTGGTTCGACAATCCCAGGCCAAGTGCACGGTCTGAATAAGATATAAAACAATTTTGAATACAAACCATTTTGAAAGTGCATTAATCGGTTCTCTTCGCACGGATTGGTCGACTCTCTGCACTCGTGATCGCAGTTATGATTGACGACCCGTTCGGCGACTCCTGTTTTGATGCCTTCCTTAGCGTTGAGTGCTTTGAGGCCGAAGTCTGGAACAGAGTCTACATTATTGTAGTCGGCGTTGGCTTCCCTTTCACTCGTGTACTCAATAATGTTGACTCTTTGGCCCATTTCCTTCATTTCGATGTATTGGGTTTCACAAAACTGTTGTTCTACTGCCGGTGCACTCCTATTGCAAACATTATTACAGTTTTTATTATCACAATCCATGTTATGGTTATCCGTATAAACCGATTGAGTGGCGAAACACTCGTGAAAACTTCGACTAGAAATGGTTGGGTCAGACGGGCCTCCAGTCGAGACGTGGCCCGACTCGGCATCGCTTCCAATGCTCGAGTCGTTCGGCGTTTGTCCGCAGAGAGCGATCACCGATGAAGAGGATATGTGTGGAGTCGGACGCGATTTGAAGTTCTTATTGCGGGTGCCCTTCGATGAGTGCGGGGTTTGTGGCTGTGATTGACTACTGGTTCTCGACTCACCCGAAGACAACTGTTCACTAAAGCCTTCTTTATTGGTATTAATATTATTATTATTACAGAAGTGTTGAGAACCCGAAGGCATAGTGAATGAGTTGGCGCGACTCGCTTTGTTCAGTCGTTTGCCGCTCCGATTGGCACCGATAGCCCGCATAGTCGGCGAATCGTACTCAGAGTGGGCACTACTCATCAGATCCTGAAGAGACTGCGAGGAATGGACTGCCTTTATGTTCGACCCATTGGTCTTCTCTCTCACGAATTCTGCGTCTTTAGAGCCGCTCCTGGTTTGCGAATAACGGGTCTTCCGGTTGGGACGACATGGAGTAGAAGAGGAAGCCGTCGACGACTTGCAGAACCGAGAGATCACTAAATCCGACTCCTCTTTGGAGGCATTCTCGCGGTTCAGGCGTCGCACTAATGGACACTTCTCACTGTCGGGCAGATTGTGATCAGTCAGTTGTTCCAACACATCCCGCAGTTGTTCTTCAGACAAATCGCACAAAGCCTTGTCTGCGGCCAAGTTCTCAACCTATTGTCAGTATATTTCACAAATTATTATCATTTCTTTGCTTTTCATTAAATTCAATACAAAAGTCAAAACTTATTAATAAATAAAATATTGAAAATCACTCTAAAAATGAAAGCAAATTCTGTTGAACCGAATGAATGAATGAATACTCGACTAAACTATTGGTTTAATTAATTTCCATATAATCTAAATGACTATTAATGTCGACATTAAATGCATTATTTGATTGTAGACTCAAATAAAGGTCATTTAGCGACTAAATGGCAGAACATGTGTCGAAATGTGTAGAAATATACCAAAAATGATAATGAATTTGAACTTTGGCTCAATATTAGGGCGTCTTTTGCCATATCATAGACGCAATGCTCACTATTTTTCAGTATTTTTCTAAAAAACTTAATATTATTTGAGTTCAGTTCTGATAACTATTAATAAGTGATTACACAGTAGTGTAGAGCGAGTGTGAGTTAGGACTGGAAGGACTGGCAGATGAGGACAATCACTGCTATCACTTCACAGCAAATCACTTGTGCAGACAATCCTATTCTTGATTGAACACCAAATCAATTGATATTCATTTAAAGTCTCATTCACTGCCATATCTAAGGTCTGCCTCACTATTGAGTAAGACTTCAGACTTCAGTTCAGTTCAGTTGACTCTAAACTCAAGGATTTTCTCTTCTTTTCTCTCACTCTTAACACAAATTCATTTATTTTTTACTATTTTTCAGAAAATATTTATAAAAAACGATTTAATTAACCGAAAGTCAAACTCTATTCACAACTAAAACAAATAAAAACTAACGAAATATTGAATAGTTTTGTCATTAATTCAGTGAATAATTAGAAGCAATGAAAGCAAATAAATGGCAATTAATTGTGGCTTACATTCAATTCAATTGAATTATAGTTCAGATTCGCTACCAATCACTCAGTTATTAAATATTAATTCGCTTTTCATTAATATTCATAAAAATATTTTCTCTTTTATATTAAATATTAAAATATTTTAACTATAATTGCAATCAATTCTAACCATTGATAGGAAAAGTAGTTTCAAAGAAATTATTTCAAAAAAGAGTGAAACGAATAGACAATCAAACGATTCAAACGATAAGGAAATTAAAATTTTAAATAAGAAACCAATTAATGGTTTTTCAACGCATTTCTCAATTCATTTCCGATTTGTCTGATTTGGACTTAACTTATAATTAAGTAATGATTGAAACAAAATATGTTTAACAGAAATACGGATTAATTATATTTAATATAAGTATAGAAATGAATATTTGATTAAAACGTATAAATCATTAAATCATTGCTTGTATTGAGTACTCGACTGAACAGTAATGCGAAAGCAATTTAAGGCAAATAATGATTGAATCGAAAGTAATTAAACTTATATTCATTGCTATTATTTATAAATTATAACTATTAGAGCTAAGACTCACATAATTATCATTTTCTTGATTGCAGTAATTGTTTATCATTTCAATCGTCGATCGTCTCAATCGAATCCTATTATTATTATTATTAATATTATTATAGTTTGTATTCAAGTATTTCTATGACTGATATGATTGCCATTAATTGTAAATATATTTCATATCATATTATAGTCTATTATATTATTTATATTAATAATAATCGTTAAGAGTTTGGGAGACATCGAGACATAGAAGTGATGCGAAAGTGTGTCTCAAATGTAAGACTTATTTAATAATAATAATAATATGAATTGAATTGTCGTTTATTTGTCTCACAATTCACTCAATCATTGCATTCAATGCATTCAAAGCATTCACTGTATTGTCATTCTCTCCCCAAACAAGTCATCCATCTTTGAACCTCCCATTCCTCTCATTCCTTCCATTCCCTGCACTCCAATCGTCTTCAACGATGCCATCTCTTGACACTCATCTCAAGACATGACTGACTTAAGAGTTTTGACAACTTTTTTGAGCCACCGATCGATCCATTGATTTGAATGCTATTATTCATACTTTTAATTAGTATTGAATTGAATATAGAATTTGTGGCAAAACATAGACAACAGAAAAGGTTTCCATAAATAATATGAACTTTTTTCAAGTCTTTCCATTCGTTTGCTTTATATTAACTCAATTGATGTCCGGATTGGAAGCCATCGGCGGATCTGTTGTTTTGGATTCAATCACTTTCGATAAGGTTTGCCTGAATTAGACGACCATTTGTTCAATCATTTCATGACTGTCTGTCTGTCCACCAGATTGTCAGCAAATTCAAGGTATCGTTAGTTAAGTTCGACATTCAGTACCCGTACGGAGAAAAACACGAAGAGTTCGAAAAAGTGGCCAAAACTGTGACAAACAGTGAACTACTGTTGGCTGAGGTCGGCGTTCAGGAGTTCGGCGATCAGGAGAACACCGATTTGGCCAAGAAGTATGGCATCACCAGAGATGACTTCCCGGTTCTCAAGCTCTTCATCGATGGGAACGTCGAGAATGCCATCCCTTTTGACGATGAGTTCCGATTCGATTCAATCGTAAGGTTTATTCGAAAGCATTCGGGAATTAGAATAGCATTGAATATGTGTTCACAAGAGTTGGACCGATTGGCCGAACAGTTCATGGATCAGAAGACCACTGAAGAAGAGAGGATTGGGATCATCGCTGCAGCCGAACGAAGACTCAGTGAAATGACGACCGAAGCGGACAAGAGGTCGGCCCAGACCTACATCAGAATTATGGAGAAAGTGCTCGAAAAGGGGAATCAATTCATCGATAGTGAGACCCAAAGAGTCAATCGATTGGTGACCGAAAAGTTGACACAAAATAAGTTAAACGAAATCAAAGGAAAACTCAATATTTTGAAGAGTTTTTCGATCAATAATTCCAATGAAAACAAAATTGAGCTCTAATTAGATTTATATTTATTTCTCTGTATTTTGTATTTCTATTTAATTATGAAAAACAATAAATTAATTAATTATAAGAATAGCTGCTATTGTGCTCTCTCTCTCAATTAGTGCCCAAAAGCAACCAAAAGCACCCAAAAGCAACCAAAAGCACCCAAAAGCAACCATGCTCATTTATTGTTTTGACCAGAAGTCAACCAGAAGTGTTTATGAAAGTTCAATCCATACCCCGCTTACCCTTTTAGAGGGTAGACCATAAGACCACTACAACAAAGAGGGGTCTTACTATGGGCCGTACCTTTTTGATCTTGGTCTGCATTGAGTTTTCCGCTTAAAATAATCTACAATCGAGTTATTAATGAAAACAATTGATTTTAGTAGAAAATAGAAGTACCGGTAGTTTATAATTTATGAATCTGTTGCGAATATTTCGGAACCTTAGCCAGCTTTTTACTAGAACACCAGCCCTTTCCTAGTCTACTCCGACCCTTTCCTAGCCATTTCTTACTCCATTAGTGGAGCCCCCAAACCCTACATGATTTTTTTGCAAACAAAATATTTTTTCGCAGTGCCCTGGATCAAGAATTAACCCATTAAGAAATTTATAATAGTTGACTCCGGTTGTAGCAATCAGATATAGTTTAGTTTAGAAGCTAATTTTGATGTTTAGGGTTTGGGGGCTCCACTAATGGAGCGGTCTTCGTCTGTACGTTCAATAAAAGTGAAATTACTGGAAAATCTCATTTCCTTTTGGTTTATGGCTTAAAAGTATCTTTAATACTGATCTTATATTTTAATTGAAATTTCAGGATTTTTGGATTCAGGGACGGGTCAAATGAAATTAAGATCTGACTATTGGGCCTAATTTGCACTGAACTCGAAACTTGGAAATTGAATATCTCGTGAACCACAGGGGGTAGAAATGTGGTTCAAACTGCAAACTCAATCATTTTTCGACAATCAATATCTATCGACACAAATAACTCTTAAATTAAAAATCCAAAGTTTTTCACCTAGGTAAGTCCCCTTTATAACATTATAATTTGTACAAATCATCAATGTCTTAAAACTATTTATAAACAGTTTTTCTGCAAAATCTTTCAGAAACTGTAATTTTATTATAAATAGTTTTAAAGACAATCATAATTTATATGAAAAAATTATATATTATACGACTGTAATGTGTAATGTGTTTAATAGAGACAAAATAGATACAGTAAGAGACCGTTGGTATGAAGTCGTTTGGTTTCGTGAATTACTTCATACGATCGGTCACTTCATAGGATCGG
>JAQIWA010003593.1:0-10115 GCA_034693305.1 Eueremaeus valkanovi | reverse complement strand
AATTCATTACGGGATCAGAAAAGGAGAGCATTTGAGTCAACAGTTTTGATACAGTCTTACAATTAAACCGATTTTTGTATTGATTTTTAATTTTCTTTTGTCTTAAGTTCTCCGATAATTCACTTTTCAAGCACTTGTAGCTCACCTTTGGCCAGGCAATTAGATTTGGCTATAATTTATTATCTACTTTGTTGTACAGGTCATTCGCCTCAAAGACTGTAATGAAAATATTAAATCAAAATAACAGTCATTTATATTATTTTCATTTAAGACACTTGGATTTGAATCTGAATTCACGGTATTTCTTTTTGTAGCCGGGTTTTTTCATCGAAAATATTTGTATAATTTCATTCAAACTAATTGGATGTTTGAACCAATTATTTGATTTTTTTTCTAATTTAATTTCTATTCCGATGAATCCAATGAATGACAAAAATAGGTTTATTTTTATTATTTATAGACATATCGTATGATTGTATTGAATGTCAAAATAATATTCTTTATTATTAATATAAAACTTATGATTCCGTAAGTAATGAATAGTTTATTCGCACCGTTAGAGCGGAATCGCATAGAATATGTTGAGAATCAAAGGACACTTTTGTCGAATCGGATAATAACTGTGTGCTTGAGCTGTAATGTTGGCCCGAATTGGTCGTCAATGCTTAGAAGTTTACCCTCGGGTGCACTGATTCGGTATCGCTATACTAGAACACTTTGATTCGCGATAATGACTCGCCAACACACGAACGCTTACAACTGGTTCTGGAAAACTAATGGGAAATATTTTATGTAAAAAAACTATAAAAAAATAGAAGAGATTGAAATTCTCATAAAATACTGGGCAATATGTGACAGTCCTATTATAGGCGCCGGCGGTTATGCAGACAATAGTTGTGGCGCTGTTTCGACAGGACTGAAGACAAGGCGACAATTCATTACGGGATCAGAAAAGGAGAGCATTTGAGTCAACAGTTTTGATACAGTCTTACAATTAAACCGATTTTTGTATTGAATTTCAATTCTTTGTGAAATAGTTTATAAACTAATTATTGGATTAAAACTCAAATCTATTTTAAGATACAATTGTTTTGCCTTAAGTTCGCCGATAAATCACATTACAAGCAATTGTAGCTCACTTTGTTGTACAGGTCATTCACCACAAGGACTGTAATGTAATATACAATCAATATATCAGTCATTTTGTTGTTTTCATTCAAAACTATTGGGTCTGAAAGTATTGATGATTTTATTTTGTAGTCCGGGTCAATTCGAAAATATTGTATAATTTTGATACAGTCTTACAATTAAACCGATCTTTGTATTAATTTTTAATTCTTTGTAAAAGTGTTCAAAACTTTTCGTTAAAAATTAAAATATGAATAAAATTAATTACAAATTAGAAAAACAATATGTTTACTGAAAACATATAATAATTACTGATATTTTGATTTTATAATTCATTACAGTCCTATAGATGAAGGACCTGTACAACAAAGTGAGGATCAAATTAAAGTTAAATCTGATTTACTGAACAAAAAGTGCTTAAAAACTGAACTCTAGGCCAACATAAGACAAATCAATTTTATCTTAACATAGATTTAAGTTTTAATCCAATAATTATTTTATAAACACTTTTACAACAAATTGAAATTCAGTACAAAATCTGTTATTTTTATTATTTTTATTTTTCACTTCTATTCAATAGTTTAGATGAGTTTGTGTTCAATTTGTTCATCAGTTTCTGATTTTGCTGTGTATGCGAAATAACATACATTTGTTCCCAACTGTACACAAAAATAATTGGCTTAATATTGAGATTTGATTATATAATAACTCAAATAAACTGTAATAAAAGCTATATTTGATATTGAAAACTAACCAGCACATTCAAAAATAACTATTGGTATGTTGCGGCTCCAAGATTTTTGGCCTCCGAAAGTTGCAAGATAATGAATGTATGTAACAAAATAAGATGTACAGGCACAAATTAAACCGATTTTGAACTGAATTTCAATTCTATGTAAAAGTGTTTTTAAATTAATTATTGGATTAAAACTCAAATCTATGTTAAGATACAATTGTTTTGCCTTAAGTTCGCCGAGAATTCACTATACAAGCACTTGTAGCTCACCTTTGGTCAGGCAAACAGATTCGGCTATAATTTGTCCTTTACTTTGTTGTACAGGTCATTCACTTCAAGAACTGTAATATAATATACAATAAAAATATCAGTCATTTGTGTTATTTTCATTCAAAACTATAGGAAAGCCAGGAATAAACAAATTTTTTGTAGTCCGGGTCATTTTACGAAAATATTGTATAATTTTATTCAAACTAATTAAATGTTTGTACAAATCAATTGATTGTATTGAATGTCAAAATAATATTCTTTATTATATAAAAAATACGATTCTGTAAGATATGAATAGTTTTTATTCACACCGTTAGAGCGGAATCGCATAGAATAGGTTAAGAATCAAACGACACGTTTGTCGAATCGGAGAATAACTGTGTGCTTGGGCTGTAATGTTAACCCGAATTGGTCGTCAAAGCTAAGGATTTTATCCTCGGGTGCACTGATTCGGTATCGCTGTAGTAGTGATGCCAAGTATAAGAACACTTCGATTCGCGCCAATGACTCGCCAGCACACGAACGCTTACCTATCAATCAAATTGAACCAGGTTAGTATCAGTGAATTTTATGTCCAGTTACTATATGTCAGACAGGAAAGTTCATAATCATCAAAGTGCGCCGGTTGATAATCAGGGCAAGAATATTAATAGTTGTAACGGTATTCTAATTTAAGGTGAATTTTTTTTGCATTTTCAATTAAATGAGCAAGTTGCTTTCTGATATAAACAAGCAAACTTTATGTAATTTACTATTAAATACATTAAAAAAAATTCAACTCAACTAAGATTACTGTTTCAACTATCAATGTACTTGTCCAGATTAGCCACTTGGCCACTTTAATGAATGTCAACTTTACTGCTTGTTCATACATAAAGTTCACTGTTTATTATGGCTACCTAGCACATTTTACTAACCTATAGAAAATGGTATCAACGCTTCAGTTTTTATTAGTTCTGTCTTATCTTCATTGAGAAATCTGTTCGGGTCAAATTTGTCCGGATTGTCCCAAATCTTCGGGTCGTTATGCACAGCCCAGAAATTGGCTAAAATATAGGTATCTTTTGGTATAAAATGGCCCAAAATTGACGAATCTTCCAATGATCTGGGTAACAAAAGTGAAATTAATTCATAGAGAAGTCGAAAATATTTTTCTATTTTTGAATATCTCTCTAAACCAAAGAGAGTTAGAAAATGTGGCTACCACTCCGTATGTGGCCTGCCCCCGATAGAGGCGTGGCATATATATTTGGAAAGCTTAGGGTGTGGGGAGTTCATATATGGTGGTCATAGGTGTCGAGATTGAATTTGAAAAAATCACAAATTAATTAAATTCAAAAAAATTTTCTTAATTTTTCAATACATTTCCTATTCAAACCTAACCTATCCTAACCTATTCTAACCTATCCTGACCTATCCTATCCTAACCTATCCTAACCTATCCTAACCTATCCTAACCTATCCTAACCTATCCTATCCTAACCTATCCTAACCTATCTTAACCTATCCTAACCTATCCTATCCTAACCTATCTTAACCTATCCTAACCTATCCTATCCTAACCTATCCTAACCTATCCTAACCTATCCTATCCTTTCCTATCCTATCCCAACATTATACCAACCCTTAACCCGCAAAACTAGCCCTAAACCCGTTTTTTCGTATGTGAAAAGTCAATATTCAAACCCTTATATCTTCCGAACCCTTTGACCTCGACACCTATGGACCACATATATGCAGTGTCTGCCTCGCGGGCAGGAGTTCCATATGTGGCCTGGGCCCTTCGGGCCCAGGCCACATACGGAACTCCTGCCGAAAATGTACTGGGTGTTTGCCAACATTAACATACGAGACATTTAAGTGTCTTTACTTGGCTATGATTGTAACGGTAAAACATGTTAGGGTCATATTTTTAAAAAGTTTAAAAATCAATCTAGGTGAACTTTTATATTCTATAGAAAAATCAAAGTTCGATCAATTTTCCCCCCCAATAAAAATATATAACCCTTTTCTGTTTGTCCGTTACAATCATGGTTTAGTGTACCGACACATCATTGTGACACATGAGTTGATAGTTGGCAAACACGCAGTACATTTTCAGCCTCTCTTTGGCATTGATTGATGACTACCTGCGCATCAGATTCAACGGCAAAATGGTTTTCCAACGATATATCTCATTAATGAACGCCTGAATGAACGGCATTTGCAATCTGTCCGCATAAGTGGGTGTCCTATCTCTGCCGATAAAGCAATCAATTTCTTCGTGTATTTTCTTCTGGTGCTCCGAATAGTGAGCCGCCAATAGTAGAGCCCATTCGGTAGTCGTGCGCACAGTTTCACTGCCGGCCCCGAAGAACGCTCTGCTGTTCGCTTGTAAGACATCCACTGATTGATACAATGTTTAGGTTTTCATTCGCAGCAAAAGTATTCGCGATATAAGTGACTCACATGTGAAGGAAGTATTCGGGTCCTTTTTCTTTCTAATCTCTATTTCAGCCAGATAGCCATCAATATAATCGCGCTTAATATTGTTATTAAATGTTTTTTTGTGATTTGATGTCTCTCTTCTGTTTAAAGAATATTTAATTTTAAAAATAATCTTTTGAATACCGGGTGAATAAGTAAAAGAAGAACACTTTGACTAAAAAGTATTAGTCATCATCAGAGCCTCCAAAACAAGGCGGCAAAGCGGCAAGGATGAGTCTGGTGTCATCATTGCAAATAAAAGGGGAGTTAACACACCAACTCAATAGTTAGCAGGTGAACTTTCAGACGCAGTTCAATACTTTTGAACCTGAAACTTTCCATATGAATTCGCATACTTGAACTTGAATGCAAACAGACTATTGAGTTAGTGTTGTGTTCACATGATTTAAAACATTATATTTTATTTAACATACAAGCCCTCTTTTTCTCATTCTATTGGCGCCAGACTGCTATAGCCGGCTAGACTGCCGTGTATTTTCCGCTCTGGTTATAGAGAACTTACTCAAAGATATTCTTCATATTCTTAAAATTGCCACTGTTGCCAATGGCGCCTAGCATCAGGACCAATTTGCCGAACCAGGGCGGGGCCAGGGCTAGTAGTCCGACCTGCGAGAACAGTTTTGACGCCATGTCCAATATCTTGTCCAAAGAAGTTCGTTCGACGTTATCGTAATCATATCGATGGCCGAACACCAGTTGAGACATATTGTTGGACATACTGGGCGTCAGCAGAGCGTGAATGTTAAGCGGCTGTCCATTTGCCCGATCAATGTGCTCGAACAGGTAGTTGATTTCCTCTACAATACGATCCTCCATGCTCCCTTTTCCCGATCCCAGGTCTCTTAGCAACTGTAATGTAAACCTCCTGTGCTCTCGCCATACGAACCCGTTTTCGTCGACAAAACCTGTGATTATTTCAGAAAATTATTCAGAATTTGAGAAAATTTTGATTAAATAGTTGAGAAATATATTGATCGCAACGAACTTTTCGCATTATCGGCCAGGGTGAATGGTGAATAGTCGGGTCGGCCTAAAAATTGTTCCTTGTGAAATGCATCCTTAACTGCCTCCCAGTCATTAAGAATGACCACGTTATGAATTCCCATCTGGATGCTTTTAACGAGATTAAAAATTTTAATAATAAATATAATTATTTTTTACTACAATAATATGCACTTACAGTGCTTGACATCTCAACAGTTGCACTCTTAATTTGCGCGCTCAAAATATCAGAGTATACTGAGCTAGTTAATATCAGAAAGCTGCTTGTCCGCTTAATTTATCATGCAACAAAAATTGCCCTTTCACCTATCGCTTTGCTCTGATTAGTCACTAGCACATTGATAAATGTGAACTTAGCTGTCTTACAAAAAGTACCCAAACATAGAATTAACTAATTTTAACAATCAATTGATTATTTCAAATAATATTTTAAATGAAAACAAAACTGAACTGGACACTTACGTGAATACATTTCCATACCGTTGACCTAATTTAGCAATGTCCTTATGAGGCTGATTGCCCAGGAAGGGCATATAGCCGACTATTGGCAGTCCTGTAGGACCTGGCGGTAACTGTTGTCTTGTTTTAAAGTTATTGAATATATTTCGTATTAAACACACAAACAATAGGAATAATACAATCGATACTAAATTCTCGGACATATAATCCGCAATCAATTCAATCGAAAGCATATTTTTGTTTATAATTAAAAACAAAATTTATTTCAAAGCAAACGAATCGCAGTATTGAAGCGAAAGTGAATTAATATCTATAGAGAAAACATAATTATTTAGAAATTGTGAGAAAAATTCTCATAACATATAATTATGACATACAAGCGGTACATACGAGGGAATAAAATGTGTGCTTCAATCGGAGTAATAACTGTTATCTTATTTTTGATAATTTCTTATCTCTTTTGATGTTTTCATAACAGTTTTGAGTCAAATAATTGTTTGAATAAAAGTCTAATTATTTATTCACAAAATTATTTTAATCTCAACTCTTGTGTCAAAAGTTTATTTGATTGCAAACTGTTATGAAATCATCGAAAGAGATAAGAAATTATCAAAAATAATATAACAGTTATTACTCATAGTTGAACACACAAATCCACTCTGTACATTTAAGAATAGAGATGTGCCCTGGGCACTAATATTTGAAGTAGATGATTCAAACCGGGATCTATTTTTAAAATGCTATAGCTTTTAATGGTAATAGAGCTCTTGTTCCCTCCTTTACATCTCTTGCCTAAAATAATGTCTAAGGCGACCTTGCACATCCCTTCCATCGACTAACCCTGAATTTAGTGCATATTTAGTGCATATAATTTAGTGAATGTATTGAATAGAATATTATTTTGTTTGTGTCTAACCTTCAGATAACTTGTTTATAATTGATTGGTATAAATTGCTCCTGCTAAATAATTTATATTTATGTTTTGATTATATCATTATATTTTAACAAAAAAATTTTTAGACATTGTAAGAATAGTTAATTGTCCTTGAGTCTACAACCATAGACAACCTACATGATTTCTTATAAATGCTCTACCATAAA
This sequence comes from Eueremaeus valkanovi, assembly GCA_034693305.1. Lineage (NCBI taxonomy): Eukaryota > Metazoa > Arthropoda > Arachnida > Sarcoptiformes > Eremaeidae > Eueremaeus > Eueremaeus valkanovi. The sequence goes on along the minus strand of JAQIWA010003593.1, from coordinate 2,932 downwards.
TTGTTTCTGTTTAATGATTAAAAATATATACAAAGAAATATAATCTTGCAACTTTTGGATGGGCAGGTCTTTTGCCAAAAATTTGCTTAACAAGTTATTCAACAAGTTACTAGTGAATGTTCTGGTTGGTTTCAATTTTATTCGAGCTAAAAAAATTTATTAGAATAGATTGAGAAACATTATGAAATATTTTAGAATGACCCGGACTACAAAAAAATTTTTAGTTTGTTTTCCCAATGCTTTTGAGATACCAATAGTTTTGATTGAAAACAATAGCATAACTGATATATTGATTGTATATTACATTACAGTCCTTGAGGTGAATGACCTGTACAACAGAGTAAAGGACAAATTATAGGCGAATCTGATTGCCTGACCAAAGGTAAGCTACAAATGCTTGAAAAGTGATTTACCAGGAAGAGGACTTTGCGTTAACCCCCTTGCATAAAGTTTTTATTTATGGGAAGCATGTATAAATCGAGACTGGCAGAAAACAAAGATCAAAATGGGCGGATGGTGTGTCTTGGGCCAGTAATAGCATTTTTAAAAGGAACTTGTAACGAGGCATACCTGTATCTTGCAAAATTCAGCATTTTTATTTTTTAGAAAAATATATATAAACAATAATTTTTGATCAATAATTTTATTACAGTTTTTTAATAATTAAATATTTGAATTATTTTCTTATAAGCCTTTATAAATGTCTTCAATTAAAAATTACAGTTCTTTATTAAAAAATTTTCATTTTCTTATAAAACTGTAATTTTTAATTGAAGACATTTATAAAGGCTTATAAGAAAAGAATCCAAATATTTATTTATTAGAAAACTGTAACAATATTATTGATTAAAAAATTATTCTTTATATATATTTTTCTAAAAATTGAAAATGCTGAATTTTCAAAGATACAGGTGCACCTCGTTACTAGTTCATTTTGAAAATGCTATAACTGACCCTAGAGACACCATCCGCCAATTTTGATTTTTGCTTTCTGCCAGTCTCGATTTATGCATGCTTTCCAAAAATAAAAACTATATGCAAGGGGGTTAACGCAAAGTCCTCATCCTGGTAAACTATTAAATAGAAGCGAAATCTCTATAAAAAGTAGAAAATAAAACTATTTCTGTGTTTCATAATAGTTGTGAAAATGAATTCAAAAAATCAAATGATTTAATTAGTTTTGAATGAAATCATACAATATTTTCGAAGATATGACCAGGACTACAAAAAAAAATTTGCGCCACAAGTATTGTCTGCATAAACGCCGGCGCTTATAATTGGAGTGTCGCCGAGCCGGCCAACCCGTTGAGCGGTTAAACCGCCCGAAGACATGGCAGCAGCACAGTTACCCTCAATATTCAACGCACTTACGAATTATAGTGTTCTGAATGGTCGGCGCATTCGCACCGTTAGCTTCGGTACTGTTCTCTGTCTTGTCTTCAGTTATGGTTCGAACGAATGTTTGCATTCATTCAGTCGTTTCTGAAATACAAATAATAATTAAAAAACTAATCATTTATTCAATTATTATATTTTTAATACCTGTGCCAACTCGTGGACAAGCGATTCATTGGCTATCAATTTGCGAAATGTTCAGCAACGGTGCAGAAGAGCAGGCAGTTGAGCTCTGGCCAGTGATCTCGATTGTTGTATTCGGCCAACACAGGCGACTGCACCCGACTTAAGTGTCTTTCCATCCATAATAATCGCGTCGTCTTCTACCGTGCCTTCGATGGTCAGCGATGACCTGAACCCTGACATAACATATGAGTAAAAACAATATTAAATTTAAAAAAATGTTTTCTTTATTTTAATCATAATTTAAAACTTATTTAAAAAACTATTCATTCGTTTCATATGTTTTGTATATAAACTGTAAAATCAATTGAATTGAAAAACTTTATAATAACTATAAATCTCTTATTATTTAAATGGAATTCAATTCAGTTCATCTTTTGTTAATAAATATCGCATTCCATGATCGGGTCAGTTTACATACACCTAACCGTCGCATCGACCGCATCCAAAGTACTCTTATATATGGCCAGCGCATCGTAACAAACGTTGTTAATTTACGGTAAATTATGAATTGGTGGTAAATTATGCCATATGTATGAATATGCAAACTACTCGGTTATAATTACTTATATGCCTAAAAACAGTAAAGTTTTTTCTATTTTTTATATATTTTAAAACTTATTTAAAAAACTATTCATTCGTTTAATATGTTTTGTATATAAACTGTAAAAACAATTGAATTGCAAATATTAATCAATACTGAAATGTCTTATTAAATAAATGGGGAATTCATATAATTATTTTTTTTAATAATTACCACAGTTCATAATCGGGTCGTTTTCCATACACCTGACCGGAGCCTCGACCGCATTCAATGCACTTTGACCTCTGAACAGCGCATCGTAACCTACTTTAGCCGCTTGTTTAACTGCATTCAACTTTATATAATATCTTATCAAATAATTTGGTAATAATTGGTTGTGTGTTCTGACTGTAATGTAATATACAATCAAAATATCAGTCATTTTATTCTATTTTCAGCAAAAAAAATCGTTTCGATTATTAATAGATAAGTAATAATTATTTTAAATTTAATTTTATTCAGTTTTATATTTCTTTTAATTCGAAAATTAGTTTTTAAACCGACAAACAAAAGAAAATAAATAAATTTAATTAAAACAAACCAATAGTAATATTTCAATGTCCTGGTTAGGTTTCAACATCAAATTTGATTTTAATTACAGTTTATTTGAATTAAAAATATTATTATTAAATAATGATTACCGCAATTCATAGTTTATATAATGAATGATTGTCTCCTTTTAAAGAAAGTGGACTTAAAAATCATTTAAATTTACTGTGACCTCTGACCTCATCCATGTTGTCAATCATTTTGTCCAGAATTTCTTGAAAA
>JAQIWA010003592.1:0-10124 GCA_034693305.1 Eueremaeus valkanovi | reverse complement strand
TCAACAGTTTATAGCAATATAACCAGAAATGAATTCAACGTAGAGTTGGATCCAATCAATGTGAATGATATGGCAAAAGAAATGGTCCCGATATTGATCATCGGCTTAAGTCTGGCTATCATTGTATTTATAATCGAATATTTTTATTATAAAAATAATTCTTTAAGATTGAATATGTGCAAGGTGGTATATTTAATATGGAAATAAAAAGTAAATTTTAAATTCCAGGTATTTTTCGAGGCTTTGACTAAACTGTCCTTTAATTATAAATTTATTCAGAAAAACCATCCTGTAACAAGAATACTGAGAAAAATTCTGGCATATATTGATTTAGCTAAATGCCAAATAGCCTTGATCATCAATTAAAGAATAATCCTGATGCCATAATGTTGCTATGAAGATATTCTTTTCAAGACAAGAGCGCCTCAATAGCTCACTTGTTAGAGTGCTCGAGCTGGAGAGCTGGAGTTCAAGTCCATGACCCGGTAGGCCAAGATTTGTTGATTGCGATGAGCCCGCCATCTGTCCTTTAAAGTCTCAGTCTCCACCGGCACTGCAAGGTTGAAATCCTGTCCGTAATCCCAGAGACTCGGCAGTGGCCCCAAGAAAAAGGAGTTTGGTGCATGAAAATGAAAATGCTAATAAAAAAATGAATACATTCCAATATAATCATGCTAAAATGGATTCCAAATAATTAAATTTTCTAGTCGATTTTTTATACATGCTCAATTTAAACTGTGGAAAATTATTGAGATTCTATTATCTTATAGTGAAATAGATAAATGGACGTATTCTACATTTTAAAATTCAAATAAGCATGCATACTTTTTGATATTGAAAACATTGTATTGTATTTTAAAACTTTTACTTATAATAATAAATACATTGAACCAATCATGAGTGGGTAAATTTTGATAATGGGGGTATCCAGGACACAAACCACTATAATATTTTACTAACACTGACAACAATGATTACCCTTTTTAACATTTTTTTTCGTTATTCGTACCGGGAAAAAAGGGGTATTAAGAGAAAAAAAGAGGAGGAGCTTACTGTGCTAATGCACTTCATTAAAACGCGCGCGGGGTTTAAAAACTATAACTCTTTTCTCAATACGATTATAAGATTTTTAAAACTTTTCAAACTTTTCAAACCTTTCAAACAAACAGGTTCTCAATAACAAAATTATTTATCTTTTGTATTAAATGTATAGCATTTCTTTAAAATCTGAGCTTGCTTATCCAGAATATTCATGCACTCGCCTCCGGCTTTCTGAATAGATTTGTCCTTTTTCACAGCCTCTACGAGTTCATCAAATTTATTGCTGATTTCTGTTCTACAATCTGCCGGCTCTTCATCCGCATCCCTGTACTTATTGGCCACATTCACAAATGCATCCACCTCACTCTTTTTTATATCTGATAAACACTGTTTGAATTCTTCTACTTTACTCAATACCTCACTGTCTTTGCAACGCTCTATATAAAAAATAGGTGTTAGGTCAATTTTAAAACTTAACTAGATCAACATTTTTTTTAATGTACAGTGCTTGACATCTCAACAATTTCACTCTTGAATTGCGCGCTCAAAATAGATATGAGTTTTAATGTATATTTTGAGCGCGCAATTCAAGAGTGCAACTGTTGTGATGTCAAGCACTGTACTTACTGCAAAATAGTTCTCGCATTCCACTGTTTTTTTCAGCTCTAGCAGGCTCATCTGAAGATGAAAGTGCTAAAATCGATATAAGAATCAATATACTTGCTAGTATTTTTGCAACCATGATTATTCTTTAAATTCAACTTGATTAAAATTTTTTGAAAACTATGACAAACTTTACAAAATATTTTGAATCTATTTTATAGATTAATTACAACAAAAAATCTTTATATTTATTCAGATTTTCTTTTATTCCTTTTATACTAATTGCAAATCAAATACTTTTTATTCAGTTTTACTGTTTTAATGATACCAGATCAAATTGAATACAATGGAATTTCATTAGTTATTATAGCTGTTTATACACTACTAGTTTTATATAACGCAAGATTTAAATGCGCTTGCACAGAAAAACTATAAGAGATTCGCACAAGGTACTCCTTTACTATTTTATACTTGTATGGGCCCCAGTATGTCTGGCCTCGGATTACCACTGTCTGCATATAGTATTTAGGCTCAGCTCTATCATCGCAGAGGTAATCCGAGGCCAGACATACTGGGGCCCATACAAGTATAAAATAGTAAAGGTACAGTGGTACCATTTAACAAGGTACAGTAAAGATTATTCCATAAAATTTTCAAAATAAATCCAAGTACAGATTTTTTAACCAGTAATATTTTTGTAGTTCACTATTCAAATCTTGCGCATCAATACTTTCAACTCTGTAGTTTATAGCAATAATTTGCGCTCAATTCAAGTTTAATGCGGTCTAGAATTCAAATGCGTATTATGCAAATATCAGTAGCATCAAGGTATAATCCAGAAATAAGGCATTTTTCTAGTGAGATTATTTTGAATTGTTCAGAGTTCATTAATCACTTGTGATATTCACTCTAAAATATCAGGAATTATGTATTTTTGCAGATATAAACTTAGAATACCAGGTGCAGTTTAAACATCAAAATTAGCTTTTATATCTGATAAACACTGTTTGAATTCTTCCACTTTACTCAGAGCCTCACTGTATGAGCAGCGCTGTATAAAATAAATTGGAGTTGGGTTAATTTAAATAATTAACTAGCTTAAAATTTGAAATTGTGCTTACTGCAAAATATTTCTCGCATCCCATCGTATGCTTCAACTCTAGCAGGCTCATCTGAAATCGAAACGGTTAAAATTGATGAAAACATCAATATACTCGCTAGAATTTTTGCTATCAAAATCATTTTTTGAATGCAACTTGATTAAAATTATTGGATACTCTGACAAACTGTACAAAATATTTCAAAACTATTTTATATATTAATTGCAAAAAAACTTTATATTTATTCAGATTTTCTTTTATATTAATTCTGAAGAAAATCTGAATAAATATAAAAAAATTTTGTAATTAATCTATAAAATGGTTTCAAAATTTGCCAGAGTTTTCGAATCATTTTAATCAAGTTTCATTTAGAAAATGATCATGGTAACAAAAATACTAGCAAGTATATTGATTCTTATATCGATTTCTGCACTTTCATTTTCAAGTGAGACTGGTAGAGTTGATACGAACAATGCGATGCAAGAAATATTTTGCAGTAAGTAATCTTTACAATTAATTTTAAGCTTGTTAATTTTCCAAATTAACCTTACTCATATTTATTATTCAGAGCATTGCAAAGACAGTGAGGCTTTGAGTGCAGTGGAAGCACTCAAGCAGTGTCTGTCCGATATCAAAAATAATGAGACGGATAGCATTGTGAATGTGGCCAATAAGTACAGGGATGCCGAAGAAGAGCCGGCAGATTGCAGAACAGAAATCCGCGATAAATTTTATGACGTCGGAAAGGCTGTGAAGAATGACAAAGCTACTCAGGAAGCCGGTACTGATTGCTTGAATAAGCTGAAGGAGCAAGCTCAGAATTTAAAGAAGTGCTACACATTTGTAGATAACTGAATAAACTATACAGTGCTTGACATCTCAAAAGTTGCACGCTTGAATTGCGCGCTCAAAATATACATTAAACCATATATATTTTGAGCGCGCAATTCAAGAGCGCAACTGTTGTGATGTCAAGCACTGTAACTAATATTCTGATTATTACTCAAAATATGTTAAAATTATTTTCATATATAATATTCTAAAAGTCTAAACTTTGTTTACAGTTTAGTATTATTTTATTGATAATATTGAATAAAGAATTATAATCAAGTAACAAATTGATTTAGTTTTGCATTTGTCAAGGTGAATGCATTTCATTCATCGCTTTTTAAACTAAAATTACTTTGACCCCCGACCTAAGGTCAACCGCTTCTTTCCACTCTCTGACCTGATGCTTGGTGCTCAAGTGGTGTCTTTTTAGTCACCGTCACATTTAATTAATATTTTCAGAAAAAAATAATCATGCTAATTATAATTTTATTTCATGCTGGACACAATTCGTTATATTTTATTTGCTATTTTTTAATTTTAATGGCTGTCCTCCGTATGACAGCAAAGTCGACCATCGATTGTGTTCGCTGTGCTCTCAGATATTCTGCAGTCGTTTCGAGAAAATTCTTCTTATTTTCTGTGAATATATTTTTTGTAACACTTTTTCTATGATATCTCTCAGGCATTCGTCGCTTTGGTATTTGGGCTCTATTTTTGGTCAATGAATGCAATAATATATTTGTTTCATTCAGAGTCAGTAATGAGAAATCAATCTGAAAATATAAAATGGTCCTGCTTCAATCCGAATGAATTAACCTTGCATAAATCACTAGTAATTATTTAAAATTTTAGCATGCACTTATTTCTCATTTCTACTCTGGATCAACCTTGTTGAATAAAATGTAAGCCAGACATAATAATTTAGCCTGCATTATATTAAACAAGGTGTTTTTCTTTCCCAGAAATATAGCTAACCTAGGAAACTTGACATGGTTTAAAATGCATGCGAAATTGTTCTTGGTTAAATAGAGTAGGACAAATTTTATATAAGTAATTAAAATTTTACCTGTACACTATCTTGATTAACAGTATTATTATTATTATTATGCCGAGGTGGTTTGGCAGGAGTAAAAGGTTTATTAAAATGGTCTTGCTCATAAGCAAATATCCTTGGTGGCTTCTCTGGTGCGTCTGTATTAGCATCCGGTTCACTGTAAAACACATCGTTGTATATCTCGTCTTCAGTTATATTGCTATCCATTATATTGTATGAAAAATAATAATAATTGTTATTATTTTACCAAAACTACTATTTATGGCAATTCGAGCGCTAATACAGTTAGTATTGATTTATATACTGTATTAGTATGAATGACAACAAAATTATACTTTTATTTTCAATGGAAAAAAAACGGGGAAATTGTGTCGCATATCCCGGATATAATTTCGATTGCATTCTAACTGTAAATATAAACTGTATCTTTCAAACTGTAACTTTAAAGGTTGAAGCTAAAAATATACATGCTTGAATACATTTTAATAACGTTGGAAAGCATTCTACTGAACGACTAGTCATAAAAAAGTTGTAAAAATTTTTTATTTAAAATAATTAAAAAATAAATAAAATTTTACAAAAAAAAAGTTATAATTATTTAACATTTGTACAAATCATTCGTGTCTTCTGTTCAGTCAAAGCACTACTTGTTTTGCAATTATAATCAGAATTCCTATAAATGAAAAAAAATCAAAAATAATTTAAAAAATTTAAAAAAAAATTCAAAAAAAAATACTAACGTTTGCATAGAATTCATATATTTTACAAAAATCTCTTTCAAAACCAATTTATTATTAGAATTGTTATTATCTTTTGATTTATAATTCACTTCCAGTTCGGATATAACACCCAAAGGCTTAGTTGTCGCCGGACTGTACGTCAATTGTTTAGTATATTCTTTCCCGGAATAGAATCTCTCATCAAAAACGATATTCTGATTATTCGACCCTTTTATCGTTATATTCAAAACACCTTGCTCACCATCACTGGACTTAACTATAACCATGATCATATATTGCTGAACTGTAACAAGTTTTTAATTAATCACAAAACTTAATTCAATTAATAGCAAGGGTTGGCAATGGAATCAGCGGGGGGGCTGGTAGTTAATAATTAAACAAGCACGAACGTTATTACCAGCGAGTATACTTTGGATCTATTGGTGATAATCTTGACAATATAACCATTAGAAGGTAATTGGGTCATTTGGTATTCAAAACTATAGTATTTACAATGCATTAGCTGTACTAACGATAAGAGATATTAATGAAAAATTTTCAAATTTGGGAAATTTATGAAAATTTAGAAAAATTTAGAAAAATTTTGAAAATTTTGAAAATTTTGAAAATTTTGAAGATTTTGAAAATTTTTAAGATTTTCAAAATTTACAAAATTTTGAAAATTTTTACAACAATGGTGCACAGAAGGACAGACAGACGGACAGACGGGCAGACAGACGGACAGACAACTTCTCAAGAACATAAGCGAGTATACTCGCTAAAAATTACAGTGGGCAAATTTATCTAGTTTAGAATTTATCAAAAAGCAAATAAGCAGACAACTTTATCGCTGTTATACCGGGCCATTTGGACATTGCCGACACCTGGATATATTTTTTGAACGGATTTTAATACTAAACTGCAATAAGGCTGAGAACCAGTAGTTTTTATATATAGTTTTGTCGGCTTTTCCGGTACAGTCAACCGGAAATCCTTTGTCGAGTATTGCAGTCCTAAAGCCATTATTTGGCACTTCTGGTCAGTGCAGTCATAGTCACAATTGCCGTTTGAATATGAGTTCCAATTCGGACAGTGATATGCTATGGGTTGGCAATCATTCCTATACTGTTTGTAGTCATAAATGACCAATTCGTGAGCCATTCCGTGACTACACGACAAGCGATTAGAGAATGCTTTGCATTAAAAAAAATCAAATAATTTATGAAATATTTCATGTTTTGAGAGCAAATATAATGTACCGGTGTCATCATGCAGTGCAGTTTCAAGGTCCAGGACAGAATTACAGCCTTTGAATTGTATAAAATGTTAAAATACTATTTGTTCATGCTCATTTCAATGGAATACCTGGCTGTCTCTCGCCTCCATTCGGATAGAACTCGTAATGACTGATCGGTTCATGACTTATAAAACCGAGATCTTTGCCATTCGTATGGATGGTCTGGACAATAGTGGCGTCTTCCAGATCCAAATACTCCGATGGGTCTCGCGGTGTAAATTTGAAAAAACACGGACCAGCCGGGTCTAGACCTAGTTGATAATTATAACGTTTACTATTTAAATATCAAATATAAAATCACTTTAAGTAACGAGGGTAAGTTTATATTCTGCAACAGTCATTAGCAGAGCTTGCAAAAGCGAGCAGCCTAGCAGTGTATAGCAGTCTGGCGCCAATAGAAGAAATGAGGGGCTGAAATAAAATGATAGTTTAATGATAGGCAAACAAGATTTATCAATAAAGACCATGATAAATATTTGAGCCCCTTTTGTTTCTTCTGTTGGCGCCAGACTGCAATTCACTGCTAGGCTGCTCGATTTTGTAGGCTCTGTTCATTGGTGACATTAAGACAGTCAAACCGATGCTACGTTATATGATATAACTTATATCTACTATAATGAATGTGTGGTTAACTGTACAACAAAAAAACAATGATTTGCAGAGATGACTATTTTAGTCATATTTCAGTAACATTTTATCTGATATAGTCATCTCTGCAAAAATGTTTTTTGTTGAACATTCACCGACGCATTCAAAAGAGTAGATATAGCGTAACATCGGGTTACTACTGCAGAATTAGATAAAAATTTTTGTCATAGATCAATATTGCATTTTATTTGATCAGGGCTTTCACTGTCACCCTATTAACAGTACAATAGATAATATCAAAGTATTAATAGCTTTACCTGTAATGCGACTGATCTGTGGATAAGGAAAACGATTGCCGACAGCACCGGATATATGCGCTCCCAAACTGTGTCCGATCAGATGGAACCGAGTTATGTCAGCCTTCTTAATGTCAATTAGCTTCCGGATGAATTTAGCAACAATTGCCCCGACCACATTAGTACTGGCCGCAGCCTTCCAGTACTTATTATTATTGGCGCCTTTAGACCAGTCAACTGCTATGACATTGAACTGACCTTGACCGTTGGTCAAGATTAATTGCTTCAATTTCTATGCAGAATAAATGAATTAATTTATAATTTATTTCTATACAGAAATTGTTAATAATTATGCTCTTTATTAGTAAAGGACTAATAATTTCTAGATTTTGAAAAATTCATATAAACTGTCAAAAAAATATATAAATCGAATAATTATTATTCAATTATTTCGTAAAATTTTTTTGACTTATTATAGCAAAAAAAAATTTAAAGTCAAACAAACAATAATATCTATGACTGTACTGAATAATCAGAACCAATACATACTCCCATCCAATTGTCTTCTTTGTATCCATTTTTGTAGCCATGAATAATCACTTTTGTGTCCAGGTTGGCATCAAAATCACTTATCCTGATGTGACTATCCTCGTACTTTTCTAACAGTTCGGATGAATTTTTAGTGAATAAATGGAATTTAACACCAAGCTGATCCGGTGACATTGGTATGGTTATAGTAGGTACTAGGCAGCCATACAGTTTTGGAAAACAACCCAGTTCAGGGAAGCATACAACTACATCACCTGGATAATTCGAAAAAATTTAATTAGCTTTTTGATCATGTTCAATTTTATCTGACTTGCCATTTGACTTGATATTACTAGCAATGGAACGAATGGACGAATAAATAAATAATAATGTTATGAAAACGGCTAATGAAATGACAACATTAGAAGAGATGACCAGAGCTAAGGAACATTTCCCCAAACATTTACAGCAACCGCCACAACAGATCCGGATACAATTCTGGAATTGTTTGGCTAATCTTTAAGTCAAAAAAATAAATATGCATAAATGAACAAGGCTGAAACATTATTATAATAACTCCTCTTTGTAAAATATACTGTGATGTTATTTTAAGGGGGGCTCACAACCAAACTATATACTCGGCATTGGAGTTAAATTTTTTTATGAATTTTATCAAGTCCATATTTAAATTCTTATTTAGATAACTATTTGCAATGTTTTTGTAATTTGAAATTCACCAAGATAGTCTATATTTATCAAGTACAGTTATTTATTCAAGCTGGTCTATTTATGCTGATCACCTTGCGCTTATTTAATCTAGTTATTAATTTATTAAATAAGATAAACGCCCCCTTAACATAATTTTTTAATTAATTAGGGTAGTTTTTAAGTATAAGCTTGCTACTTTACTCACGTGGTCTCTTCCATCTCCTCTTCATCTTCTGTTCCAATTAGTGTCTGTGTACTAACAGAAAGAATTTGATCTGGTTTTGTATAAGACCTGTGACTAATATTTTCTAAATTAATGGCAATATTTTCACTCCCATTAGAATTATTACTGTTTACTGAAGTCATAATAAATAATAAATATTTTTTAATTAAATTTCAAATAAAAATAAATTGAATTAAATTTTATTCATTAGTAATATTAGTAAACATAAGAAATGAGTTCTGTTTTAATAAATTCTGAATTTTTTTTATAACTTATTTATATATTGATTGGTAACATAAATCTCCTTAGTTTTCAATAATCGGGTGCAATCAATAAGTGTCTGCCTGTACAGTCAACGACATTAGAGTATGTTTTATAAAAAAAAATTCAAAAATATACTTGATACAAAAATAAAAATCATAATAAGCGAAGAAAACATCCAGGATTCTTTAATATTCAGCTTGGAATTAACGTGGATCACATAATTTTGCATACCACCCTGCTAAATTTATTTTCAATTGATTAAGCAAGCTCAAAAGTGAATTGTGTACTGTTCAATGTGCACTTGCAGATAAAATTGTAATACACATTCGAATGTACAGTCTTGGAAAAAAAAGTAGACACAAGACGTTAAATTTTTAGGCGATTATAATTATTTGTCCAAAATTTTTAGTAATTTTCGAACACTTTTGTACTGAAAAAAATAAATTCAATTCTGAAAGTGACACAAATGTAAAAATAATTCAACAATTTGTATAACTTTTTTGAAAACACACATTAGAATTGAGACGTTTTTAACGGTTCATATTTTTAAAGTACAATTAGTTGCAAAGCATTGATTGTCTACTTTTTATTTGTGATGACTGTACATAATATTGTGTAATTCATATCGATATAAAAATAGATAAAAACTAATTGTTTTTCTGTTCAGTGATTAACACTTTGGTAACCGATGGGAGACATTGGAGTCTGTCGTATAAAATAAGTTTTATTTAGTTTTTTATAAAAATTAATTCTAAAAGAGCTCTATTGAGCGACTGTCGTACAGACAAGGCATCTAATGTGTGCTCAACTCTGAGTAATAACTGTTATCTTATTTTTGATAACTTCTTATCTCTTTCGATGATTTCATATCA
>JAQIWA010003591.1:0-10126 GCA_034693305.1 Eueremaeus valkanovi | reverse complement strand
CTCTCTCTCTCTCTCTCTCTCTCTCTCTCTCTCACTCACTCACTCACTCACTCACTCACTCACTTGAGTTTTGTTTCAGTGCCCGTTAGAGTATTGTCTGCTGAAGAGAACAATACACGTCTGTATACGCCATAAGTTAATTCACCCAATATTTGTCGACTAATATCAAAATATAGAAAACATTTGTTCGTTCAATGTTTGCCAGTTTTATGCATTTATTTTCATTTCAGATACTTTTAAAGCCTATCACTCAATACAAACCACAAAACTAGTTCCTAAAAGCGTTTAAAGGAAAGGCAAAAATATGTATAAAATGTACGGTTCATAAGATAATATTGAATACAGTATGTGTGCACTTCTCTAATGATCCAAAACATAGAGCGATTCCAGACATGCAATCAAATGCTTCATATTATCTGTTTATATGTTTTCTACTCAATTCCCATTTGAAGCCAACTTTTTATCCGTTTTAAACTTATTTTCGATTTTTCATAACTCTTTATGCATATGAAGTGCTAAACAAGAAGTTTAATTCACAATTGAGAACAATATGAAACAAACGGTTAGAGTTCTGATGAGTTTTGAATAAAATTAATATTTATGTTCAGTTCATAGAATAGAAAAGGATTTTATGCAGAAGTGTATCAATGCTTGTTTGATATTTTTTATAGCACTTCGTTATAATGTTTGAAAATATCATTAGTTGGAAGAACATATTCTCTCTGATGCCTTTCCATTGCCAATATGGGCCCCCATTTAAGTTACAAAAAGAAAATGCAAATATTCAGTAATGTTAGCACAAAGTGTTGGCTCAAAGTTGCAAATAATTCAATTCGACGACTCATTTATCTGCAGTCTTATGTAAGTCAGACAAACTCATTAAAGAGTGGCATAACTGCATTCGTTTCTTCTGTTTGCCGAACACTACGTATGAATGTATCGAAACTAATATTTTTATTTTTTGTCCGACAGCGACAGCAGTGTCTGTTATTCCCTACTATAATGCAAGTGCACTGAAATTAATAGATTGTTTAACGAACTGCAAAAACTGTTCCGTTTCTGTTTAGCTCATAGCTAAATATCCTTTCCTTGATTGAGAAGTTATGCCTTCAATGCTCTCTCTCTGTACTCTACTCTATACTCTCTCCTCTGTCAGTCTCTGCCTATGCCTTCATCGCTCTCTCACTCATTCTCTCTGTTTGTACTCTCTTTTTCATTCTCTCTCTTCATTCTGAGTCTCACTCATTCACTCACTCACTACTCATTCATTCATTCTCTGACTCTCTTATTCTGCGCTAATCTTTCAGTTTAGCCGAACATAATTCCCACATCTCTTTAACTCAATCAACTCAAACGCACACAAAATATCACTTGAGATTCACTTGTGTTAGTCTAAAAACGACTAAACATTTTGTGTTATATAACCTTATATTAGAGCACAAATACTAATTAATAATTTGATTTCCTTTGAGCTCTACATTCATTGTTTTGATTTAATAATAAGCCCGACATAAGGTTGGTATCACTCCAGTGAAGGTTCCCGTTATAAAGCATGACTTCCTTTAATCTAATATTCAAGACAAACCTATTTCTCAATTAATATATTTTTTACTCTCCATAAACTCATAAACTTTATTATTCTTGAATGTGATTTGATTTCATAACTTATATCTTCACTGATATTAAGACTTAATTCAATTTCATTATTATTCAGAAGAGTCTGAATAAACAAAAGAAAAAAAAATCAATTATTTATATAAAAGTATATATAATTTAATTAATGTATATATAAATGTCGATAATTTAGTAATTGAATCAAATTTAAAATCTTTAAATACTATATACAGAATGTATATAAGAGATCAGTAAAACTCAATTTTACTGAATATTACGATTGAATATAAAAACTTTGAAAATCTATCGCATGTTTGCCAATCATTATACTTATTCAAAACTTATATAAACCATAAGATCTCTGAGTTATTATTGGCTGTGAATACAGCTAATTAAGGAACTTGAGTACATCAACGGTATACTGTTTGGTAGTATTAGTGCTGTAATGTTGGTAATAGCACTAATGGTTGTTCTAGCCGTAAGTCTGACTGCACTCTAAGAACAGTGAGAACTGTACAGTAGATGCACTCACAACTAATGTCTACAGTATTCTAGGTTTGCATGAAAAATAAGTTTGCGCTCAAGTTATGCATCGGATATAACGCATCGCTGGCAACAAGTCTTAACACTTTTCTAATTAATTTATAGCACTTTCTCATCATTTTTCTCTCTGTCTCTCTCTCTCTCTCTTTCCCTTGCCTGCAATCGCCTCTACACCCGATCCACTCGACTACACATAACTATATAAATGATGGATAGCCTGCAAACGGAAAGAGGAACAGCAAAGTGTAGCCAAGTCACCGACAGCACCGAAGAAGCCGCGCCTTGTCTTTACGGACCTGCAAAGGCGTACATTA
Organism: Eueremaeus valkanovi; assembly: GCA_034693305.1. NCBI lineage: Eukaryota > Metazoa > Arthropoda > Arachnida > Sarcoptiformes > Eremaeidae > Eueremaeus > Eueremaeus valkanovi. Next base: position 7,655 of record JAQIWA010003591.1, on the reverse strand, counting down.
CAAGCGATTTTTAAAGAGACTAAAAGACCGTCGAAAGAGATGCAAATCACGATTTCACAGCAGTTGGGACTCGAGCTGAGCACAGTCGGCAACTTTTTCATGAATGCCCGCAGACGTAGTCAAGACAAGTGGTTGGATGACGGAGTGGACACCGGGTCCATGTCACCGGCCTCCACCTCGTCGTCGTCCCAGAAGGCAATGAGCACATCCAACAAAGGCACCGTAACGGCACAACCGACCTCCGTCTTGACCATCGGCTCCAACGCTACGATCGTCACCTGTACATAGTTGAGACACCGGTGGGCCCAAACTTCAGACATACACATCCCATATATTCATATATAAAAATATATTATTCAGAGTTTGCAAAAATGTAACAAAACTGAACTGAACTCGAAATTTGTTATGTATTAAAGCTAATGATGAGTGAACTGCAGATAAAAGTTAAACAAAACTATTTAGACATTTGACCGTTTGATTGAAGATGTGATCGATTATTAAGTCACTTATCATTACATAGTTCTGAAAAATATACTCAACAGAAAACAATGTCTGACAGAAAACTCACCAAAACTTTTTCGATTGTACTTAAAGAGAGAAAATTTTTTAGAATTTGTGAAGTATTTAGTTTTGTGGATGACTTTAACGGAAAATATATTGTACATTGATTTTAGTCATCGTTAAACATATGTAAAGATATGCCAATAAGAAAGTTATTCATATTTATAATAATATTAATAAAAATTATAATAAGAAGAATAATAACGACGAATAATAAGAACTAATAATTTAATAATAATAATAGGCTTATGAAAGAAGCGAATCATGTATTGTATCGAAAAACATATTATTTTAATTGATATGAAAAGTATGGCTCAATTGTAAAGAAGAAGAAAAAAGACTTATTTGGCGCTCAATTAATCCCAATATAGTATCCCATTATATAATTAGTATAACGTTTCCAGAATATGAATAACACATATAGTTTTAAATCATTAAATAAGTTATACTTTTGTTGTGATTCAAAGCAAAATACATTGGATTTGAAGACAGGCCGACTGACTGGAATAGAAGACCCGACTGACCACCGACTGACCACCGACTGACTGATTCATAAGCTTATTGATGGATATACTTAACTGAATCTCGTTGTACAACACGATCGAGCTTTTGGGCGATTCGATGGGAACCGACATATAATGAAGTTATCTTCGAATGAATTAAAATCTAATATAATTTAAATCCAATTCAATTGAATTCAAGTCTATTCTATCGGAAATGTATAAACATTCCCACATTTACTATACATTCCAAACGATTGTTCATTATTTGATTGATTAAGTTATTCAACAAAATTGATATTTAATTAACTATACATTCCTTTACATACAATACAAGTATTCATTTCCAGAACAAAAAACTATAATTTATTTTCTGTTATCTATTTATTTATAACTTTTATGTTTGTTATATAACTTAATGTGTTTTTTAATATAATTACTCAAATAATTAATTTATATTTATTTATTTGTATTTATGTTATTTTTATTCAATAGTTTAATAATTTGTATTTATTATAAAAATAAGTCATTTTTATTCTTATTTTTAGTTTATTTAAAATTTTAATTTTATTCAAACAAAATGAAAACAAATAGATATTCTTTAAAAACGTAATGTATTTTACGAAAAAAAATTCTTTAGTTTTACTTAATTTAAAGTCATTTATTCAGTATTTTAAGTGATATAATTTTTTGTGCAATTATAATGAAGATAAGGACAGGAATATAAGTGATGGCGATTAGGACTTAAACACAACTTCACTCGAGTTTGTTCATCGAAACACACAAAACACATATAAAGCAGAAATTCATATTAAAATTACAGAATAAGAGAAATTAATCTGAAAAATAGCAATATATTTATTAACTCTCAAACATTCGCATAAGAATTGCGTGACTTTTACTTATTATCCAATGAAGTGATAGAATATTCTTTAAGACAACAGAGAAGATAATGTCACTTAAAGACAACAGAGAACAGTCGAGACAATTATTTTGAACAAAGAAACAAAAAATATATAAAATTCGCAAAAATACTATTTAATAAAGAGATAAAACTTTCAAAAGAAATGTTAAGAAAAGATACACTAAATATAAAAGTGAACAAAAAAACAATATATTCGGCCAAAAGCCTACAAAAAATATGTTTCATTCCCGACAACAGAATTGTAAAATATATTATATAATATATAATAACTAATGAATATAATGTGCTCTTAGAAAGAGTCGCACTTCAGTCACAATTACTTAAGCAATATCTTTGTACGTAGACCTCAAACATTAAACATTAAAAAACAAATCCCTAATCACATGAAAAACAAAACAAGAAATTATTATTCATATATAAGATTAAGAATTATATAATTATTATAATTATAAACAATTTATTTTTAGTCCTGATTTCGATGTTATTTAAAAATTATATTTAAGGAAAAAAGAAAACTTTCAAATGAAATGATAAATACAGTGAATAAGAAGAAAAATTCAGTTTTAGTAAAACAATTTTGATGTAAAGCTTAAGAGATTTAATTATTTTTATATCGTCACCGGCTGTCAAACCTGGCTATCAATTGGATGTCAGTATAGTGTCATATATACCCAGATTATTATTTGATTATATTCTCAACACAACTTAGCCGTACAATCATTTATATACATAAGGAATACATAATTAAAAGCTCATAATATTCATAGTTATCGATAGAGACAAATAGCAGACCTAATTGAAAGATCAGTTCTGGCAGAGGGTCTGACGATACGATCAACGGTTATATCATATTCTTATTTGTAGACTATTTTCATCAATCAATTTCTGGAATTCATTTAAATATCTTTATTTAACTTTTGTTTTGAAAAATTCATGTCTTTTTAAATGTCATATTTCTAACGAATATTTTAGATGAAGAGATGGAAACAAAATACAAACAAAAAATTGTTGTTTATTTCAATATTATATATATATTTCATTATTGATTGGATTTTAAGAATATTGAAATTTAGATGAAATATATATAAATTGCTCTATAATTGAACCGAAAGTTAAGAAAAACATTTTCAATGCTCTTCAATATAGAGAGAGAAAGAAATTAATAAATTATATCTAAAGTTAGAAATAGGAAAATATGCAATCATTTTAGTCGAACTGAGCATTAGATATGATATATAAATAAAATGATTATTTGAATATTTTTAAGAAAATTCAAACAAAACAATACTAGAGTTTTAAAGAGAATTACATAAATTGGTTGTAAATATTGTATTAAATATTCTAATGATTAATACAAAAGCAAGTGTTTTAGAAGAAAAAAATTGACAAAACTTTTAAATTTATTTGTTTAACAAAAAACAAATCAAAACCAGATTTTTTCATAACTCTTATATTTGAGTAGATTTCGAAAATACATACAAAAACTCAATTAAGTAATGAAACAAAGATTCATGAATTGATGGATGCACTGAATGATCGGTTTATTTGAAAGTTTGATTCATATATTGTACAGAAATATATAATTATGGAAACAATTTATGGAAACATCAATTTATAGTGAATTCAGTTCATTTAGATTATTAAAGACTAATTTGGACAACAATTCTAATCATATTTCTCTCATATCTTAACTTTCTTTTGAACAATAATAGATTTTATAGTGATTTCTATAGCATTAGACAAATATTTATGTAAATTAAAGGTAAGTCTCAGATAGCTTGGTCATAAATCATTATAAATAGTAATGATATTACACTTAATTTTGGCAACAAATCTGAGATTATGTCCAGTGAGTGGTTCGGTATTGCAATTAAATGTCAAAATTTTAAAGAATTCTTCAAAAATATATATCAAATGAACTCAAAGAATATTAAATTGTTTGTCGTTTTTTCAAAATTCAGTTCAATTTTAATTTTGAAATAAGATTAAGACCGAAACAATTTATAAGGTTTTCTGTTCGGTATAAATAATCCACATGAAAAATACGTTACTTTTAAAAAATCGAAGCAAGCGTACTGGTACAGTACTTGGACAAAAATATTTGTTGAAATGTGCCAGCTAGACCAAATAGGAGGCATTAAATGCTGGCAAATAACTGCTAATGTCATCAATTGCCGCAATGTATGTGTGTGTCGCGCAAAAATCATTAACTAACTAACAGGGTATTTTTCCATTCGCATACAAGTGGTAGTATTTTGGTTATGCCCCCTTGCACATCCCTAGTATTTGGAATCATAAGATCTATTTTCGTCATAAACAGACTGAAAGAGAATTTTCAAGAGCTATGAGAAGAGGCATATTGTCTGCTCTGTAGCCGCATATGAATCAACGAATTTAAGTGAAGGGAAAGTGAGATATGAACTGGACATGAATAGGCTGAAAGTGAATAAAAATTAATACAGATCATTGTGCTTGATTCGCAACTATTGCCCAGAACTATTTCATGTAACTCATAGGACACTATGATTTTATTGTATATGATTTAGTGGACACCAATTCCTTATTGAACTGAACTCAACAGATCTTGAAAATATGGAAAGGAAATGATCAAGTTTATTTATAATTAAAGGAATCAGAATTCATTGACATTTGAGAGTCGATAAGCACTCCGTATAGACATCTATTATCAAGGTTTGCAGTCAATAAAAAAAACTTGAAGTACAGTATATTCTAGACTCGACTGTAGAGTTTCAATGCAAACTGAGTGTGATCCTGCAGTCATACCTACATACTGGAGCTATAAATGCTTATACTTTAATAGCCAAAATAATTATTATTATAGAAAAAAACAAATTATTTGATTCAAAATTTAGCTTTAATTATAATAAAAAATTTAAAAAATGACAATTAAATGATTAGTTGAACCGATATTGGTTTTATTGATTACATAATTGTATTTTTGCACCAAAACACTCAGAGCTCCAGTATGTAGGTATGACTGCAGATCACACTCAGTTTGCATTCAAACTGTAGAGTACAAACAAAGACATTCAGAATCTGATTGAATATAAGCTCAATATTATTGAATAGTTGTTTACAGAAGAAAATAATTGTTAATAAAGGTTTTAGAAAAGAATTTTATTCTCATTAAATAATACAATCAATAAGCTCTGGTCAGTCTATTTTATGATTGAGGGTAATTTATTCAATGCTGCAGATTATTCTGTAACCCGAGTACTAAACAACAAAACTCATTGAACGCTATTGAGTGCGCGCTCTCGTGTCCAGCATTGGAGGCTCTTTGCAGGCTATGGACCAGGCTGTGGACCAGGCTACATTTCTGATATCCGTGCAATTCATAATTTTAATTGAATGAACCGAAAACAAAAATACGAAACAAATGTGAGAGAGAGTTGAGATCTTTTATAACGAGGATGTTTTTGAACGCAAAAATTATTACAGAGTTATCAACGAAAAAGTTATAAATTTAAATAAAATTTCTCACAGTTTATGTCACAGTTTAAAATAAATTGACCCTGGGTGCACACTCAAAATAGTGATGGCTTCGACATAAGTATAAAAAATTTTTCTTCCTGACAACCCTCCAATCATGCTATATAGCAGCTTGATCACCTCCAATCAGCACCTAAAGCTGAATACTCACAGATAGATTGAGTAGGGTGCTATTATAATATTTCTAAGAAATTTTTAGTTTGTTTATATTTATTAGAACCTTGTTTGTTTATCGTGTGTCATAAGTTCAAACCACTCACAGAATATTCTTTTCGGCTTAAAATTAAAATTGTCTACAATTCTGTGACATGTCATTGAAAACGATAAGACAGCACAAATTTCAATTACGTTATGTCTACATTAATAGGCGTAACAATTGTTAACAAAACTTAAATTAAAGTAGTTCCTTGTTTATATCAACTCTAATATCTGGTTCATAATTCATAAACATATAATTCATTGAATTTTCAAAAAAGTTTAATTCGATTCGAATTTGTTTGTAATGAAAGCCAAAGATGTCAGCAATGGATGGACTGAATGAAGACTGTATTGAAATTAACGCCAATTGATTTAAATAACTGTTATAAGTGCTATGGGTTCGAATTAGAACCCTCTTCCTTTCAACCTTGCTTTTAATTTGTTTGCAAATACATTGCTCATTTACAAATACTGTATATTGAATCCGGGTATTCCATGTATTCTTGGATTTGTACAAAAAAGCCAAGTATTGAGTGCAGTGATGCTGAAGTGCCCATAGGATCGAAAATCTGCAGATACCACCTAGGTTTTGGTGAAGCTTCCAACTTTTTGCTCGAATGATAAATGAGCCGGGTGTAGGCTAATGCGAACTGAATTTACAATTCGATCCAAAACAGTGAAAATATGAGAACTGAGTTCAGAAAACATTTTCAACTTTTATGTTTTGGTATGAATTCGGACACAATTTTATTTCAATTCATTTCATTTTATTTTGAAAATGCCTTCAATGAGGGGGTTGTCAGCAAAACTCGTCATTTTATTTCCCCTACTGGTCGACTATCGGCATCTCTGATATTTAACGTCACATTCACTTCCAGTAGTTATTCGTTATACCCTTAAACATGACTAACTAGGAAAGGTATGCAAAGCGCAGACCCCAATTCATGCCAAATTTTTTTAAGGAAAACTACCTTGAGTGCATAAAAAATGTAAAAATTATTTGCCGAATTTTTGTACTTGGTGATTTTTGGTTATTTTTAAGATATCATCATAGATTTACTTCGTCTCTAGTACAGCTATTTTTGGTTCAAAGGTGTCCTAAAGTGGTTACTTTTGTTTTAAATTATCATCTGTGCAAGTCATACTAACATCCCAATAAGTGAACCATTAAGTAGATTTTGTGAATGATATATAATTTCAATCAAATGCAAGACATTATTGATTATATAATATAAATGGTTCACTCAATCACTGCTTCCAATAGCAGACAATACGAATGCTCTGAATGAACTTTTCGTATAATTTGCTAAATCATTTTAATGGTTCAAGATACATTTTTGGGTTGTTAGTATGACTTGCACAGATGAAACTTGCGTCATTTAGAACAAAAGTGACCACTTTAGGTCACCTTTGGACCAAAGGTAGCTATGCTACAGACGAAGTAAATCTATGATAATTTCTTAAAAATAACCAAAAAAAACCACCAAGTACAAACTTTTGGTAGATAATTTTTACATTTTTCATGTACTCAAGGAAGATGTTCTCCTAAAAAAATTTGGGATAAATTGGGGTCTTCGCTTTGCTTATCTTTCCTAGTAAGATATAAGAGTAGATAGATTTCATTGAAGACTTGAATTCTAGTGAAAAGATAATGAAGTTTTGGGTCAACAATGTAGATTTTTCAATTAAAAGATCACTCTTTAGTTTTATTATAATATCATTGATTCTATGGATTAAATGTTTATATAAAAAACATTAATTTATTTTAAATGATTTGTACATTAAATTGTAAAGCTGTCGACTTTAGAATAATCCACTTTTATAGATAAAAGGGGAATTGATGAGTGTCATTTATGATATTCACAAATACATGAACTATGGAAAGGGGAATCGCAGCCCCTAATGTATTCTACCCCCCCTAAATATGCCAATCTAGTGGATGGGTAAATATGATAGCC
>JAQIWA010003590.1:0-10129 GCA_034693305.1 Eueremaeus valkanovi | reverse complement strand
ATTAATCCATATCTTCTTCTCAGCGATTGTTTTGCATTTTTATCCTTCATTTCAATAATCTCTTTCATATTCACAGTCAGTATTAATTTAAATTAATTTTCCCTATATTTACTCAACAATCTTATTTTTGTGCTCGAGCAGACTATAATCTGAGAAAAATTGATACCCAGATTGAAAACTCAAATAATATAAACTATATTCAAATAGATTGTACTGTATTATTCTATTGTGACGACCAAACTGTAAGCATATGTGATGACCACTCAGTAGGGCGTCGAGGATGATTGTGGATCCCCCAGTCATGCTAATATAGACCAGAACTTGTAGGCCAGCTTCGGAAGTACCGTCGGGAGGCACTGGTCAGGTCATGATTCGGCTAATGACTGACAGACTTAACACAAGTGTTATAAAACGAATATAACTTTTATTGAGAAAAACAGTACAAATGATTTGAGGTGTTACAGGTTTGAGCTCTCGATACCGATTATGCATAAAAGAGGCAGAAGTTAGGTATAATTGGCAAACAGTGCGGGCATTGGAATGCGTTAGGTATGGCTTAACAAAGAGTTATCAGCAAGTTATTGGTCTGATTAGTAGAGAAGTGTGCAAAGCAGGGATGTGTGCATAAGAATAGGTATCTGATGCAAGCGTTGGTGAGTATTTCGTAACAATATGCTTAACATGGGATGGATAGGGAGATCGGTAATGGTAGGCTAGCATTACATTCTTAAGTAATAATAACAAATACAGTTTGTTATAAAAGCAATTGACAGGATGCAATTAAATTTTGAGCCTATGAATGGCATTGCATTCTCACTATATTAATATGATCCAGGACAGGTTATTAAGTAACCCACATAAACATCTTTCAAATGTTAACACAACAGCAATATAAATTATTTAAATTGGCAAGTTTAATTAACAGTGTTTAGATCAGAAAAAACTCACCAAAATTATCCAGGAATAAATTCTTAAAATTATAGATAATTTATAAAAAGAATAATTTTATTTTTAAATATTATGCATTACTTTAGAAATACAATATAATATTTTTACAAACAAGAGTGCAATTTATTAGAAAGAAATTCACCCTTCTTCAGTTGATATTTCTATTTCACTTATTAAACTCAATTATAAAGTCCATTGGAATAAGTGCTCATAAATAGCATTGAAAGCTGTAATCATAGCCAGGAAGATTCATTTCATTTTGACCCAGAGCATTTGCATTATTTAATTGATTTTTCATCGCAAGCATCCAAAACACAAATACAAAAAAGAAATGAAAATAAGTTGAATCAGTTCAGACCCTGATGTCATGCTCTAGGAAAGGCCAATACTATGCAAATGCAATTACTATTGAATATCAATTAGATTTTTATAACCCATAATATCATTTGAAGGATAAGTGAATTTTTTTGAGAAATATTGAGAAATTTCAGGCTCAGTATGGCATTGAATAACGTCTATAAAAAATATTATAAATCAATGACTAACTATGAAAAACTAATATAAACTTATCCACGTTATTTTCTTAACAACCAATCTTTGGTCAGTCTCTCGACGTAGTTGTGTTCAGCAATCGATGCCATCAATAGTCTTGTATTGGATTTCTTTAGACTTATTATAAGCTTATCATTGATTTCATTGAATTTCAATGTTATGTGAACTATAAGAGAGTAAAATAGAAATGAGCCGACTGCCAATAATAATGAGGCGCACCAAGCTGCAACTAAGAGGGGTAAATACCAGAATAGAGTATATAAAGTTAAATGAGCTGAACCCTTATCTATATAAGCAAGGTAATTCATTGCTATACAGTGCGTGAACTTATCTCTCCTACATTTTCATTTCTTAAAAGTCCAGCAAAACTTTGTTGATAGTGGGAAATGGGGGCATAACCCAGGTTATGTTAGATCCGATGATTTACTATAACATAACCGGGATTGTACCCCATTCCCCACTATCAACAAAGTGTTGCTGGACTTTTAAGAAATGAAAATGTAGGAGAGATAAGTTCAAGCAGTGTAGTAATAGAGTATTAATATATTCTACTTTTGACTTCAAGTTTATTTCGTTAGTAAATAGTCTATAAATAATTAGAATGAAAAATGTTTTCTTAAAATACATTAATATTTGTTATTACAGAATAGAGAGAAGTATTGTTCGCTATTCGACAATACAGAGTACAGTATATTCTGTATAAATAACATTGACTCCATTCTACTGTAAATCTAATATACAATGTCTTAATATTCTTATATATTATAATAATTATAGCGAACATTATTTTTAAGAAATATATTTCAAAGAAAAATCGTTTCCTTAACAGACAATTAATCAAAATATTCAGATTTGATTCATTATTCTCAGCTTAAATGGATTTGCAGAATAAGAGCTGAACAGATCATTAAAAATAGTTTTCTGTGGTTTTATACTATACTTCCTCTATACCTGCGCTCAAACACCTACCGATCCAATAATATGTCTCTCAGTAAGTGATTGAACAGATATTTCATTTTCATTATCAAAGAATTCACATTTTTTTATGATATCTTATCAGAAGCGACACAAATCTGGTGGGAAATGCTATTCAGTTCTACCCTATCTCTAAAGGCGTTCATAAATAAAGGAAAACTCATTCGCAGATAGATTTGAAAGAAATAATGACTCGCTTTCACTATAATTGCGCTCAAATTACCGGTAATTGAAATCTATTCTAACATTCAAAGAGAAAAAAGATTATCAAAATTAATTTGAATAAAACAAACAAAAACACACTTTAAATAATGATTATTTATACGACAGTTGGCCACAAATACACTAAACAACCCTCGTTACCTTTGAAGACCCTTGTCATTTATTCCTTAACACTCTTATCTGTTTTCTGTGGATTTCTTATACAAAAGTTCACATTTCAAATGATTTGATTGTTTATAAAAGTAAAATAAAGCAACTTTAATGTAATTTGATAAATCATTTTGACCAAGTCCTTCCTACCCTACCTGGGCAACCGTACTTAAGAGAGAAATTTCTGAAAAAATTTCCTCTTTCTCTAAAGAAAGGTTAAACGATATTAAAGAAAGGATTTTCTTTGCTTATTATGATTACTCCATTAAATTGAGATCTAATTTGTGTTCACTTTTATTATTCTAATAGACATAAAACTGGTTTGTACTAAAAATATACCCTGGGTTTGCCCAGCTTATATTCTATCGGCACCAGACATATATACGAGTCGGGGATCACACGTTTTATAGGCAGTATAAGTGTCACGGAACTGAACAGAACTCTAATCGCAAAGTATTTTTCTTATTTGAGACTTAACTCTTAGACCAAAACATTATTTTAGATAAATATGAATTAAAACAAATCAATTTGTTTTCAAACTCTACTCATTACTCATTAGTAAATGAATAAATTTTAAATTTAATAAACAGGCAAAAATTTTGTTTTCTCAACTAAAAGAACGAATATGAAATTGTTGACCCTGGTCAGTAAAATGAATTAAATGTTTAATCATTTGAATGAGAGATCAATTAGGTTTCAGTCACTTATTTACCCATCAGTCACTTACAGTATATACTATACGGAAATGTGGAAAAATGAATTGGAGTGCACATGGATTGGGAATAAGACCATTAGATAAAAGTTTTAATCTTCAATACAATCTGAAATTCCTTTTCCGTAAAAGTTCTGATGGACTCGACTCAGCCTTTTGAGTCTCGTCTACAAAATAAACGATAAATTGGTTTCCATTCTATGCTATGGATTGGCTTTCGATTAAAGAATATCTATTCATATAATGAAGTAAAGTATTGTATATACAGAGCAAATGGCTGCAAAAGGGCAGACAAACAGGATCATTTTTTCTGATTGACTGGTGGCTACATTTTTTCATTTCATTCTTATGAAAAAACTCGAAGAAATGTTCGCAAAAATATAAATAAACATTTTGTACAAATACCAGAAAAGTATCAAAACTTAAATTAAATTAAATTAAATGAAACTAAACTAAATTGGTGAAAACCTATGTTAAAAGTTCAAAGCCTTACCATTTCACCCTGAACGACACTCTATGCTTATTGCATAGGAAATGGAAATATTATACATGGAAATGTAATCATAGAATTTGCGGTCATTTGCGGTCATTTGCGGTCATTAGTTGTATAATGTATGTCATGTCGACTATTGTTTGGGCATTGTTTAGGCCGTTTCCAAATCATAGCTATTAATACTTACTCTCAGTTATTCTCTCATATTCTTCAGACAGTCTTATTCTAGTGTAATGTCTGTCTAATTCCTGCCTTAAATTCGGTGCTGACAACCAATTCCTAATCGAATTTACTTATCAATCAATTTAATTGAATTACTGTATTTCAGCTCTTCTTTACGGATATTTTTTTGATTTATTCTTTTTTCTCTACAATTAAAGTATTCAATCCATTGCTTGCAATTGTAATAAGAATGCTATTGATGTGAGTCTATAGACTCAATATTGTAAGACAGATAAACTGATTGCGTCTAAACATTAGTGATGTCTGAATGTGTATACAGACATACTGTATAGCAGTCACAAGTAAGACAAACAACGATCAAAATTGTAATTATTATTCTCTTTATTATTAGAGTTTCTTATTTATAGTTTTGGTTGATTTAGTGTCAAAAGAATGTCTGCAAATATATTATAAAACTTGTGTCCAATCAAACGATTCCTGAATTAATGGCAAAATGAGTGAATGCTTGTCATTCTGTCACAACTAATATAGCGATACAGTTAATAATTTCTTTATATCTGCCTAAAGCAGAGCACAGCTACCCCTGTATTATGGCTTTACTCTTCATTTTTTTGTAATACTTTTCTAAGGATGCATACAAATCAAAAAACTCTATTTCACGGACAATAACGATGGTCTCAGTTTGGGTGGGCATAGCCTACACTCCGGTCCAACTAATAACTTCTGATCACTTCTTTCAGTTAACCATCTTTTTTATTAAACATTTGATTGATTGGTCTCAAGCGCTCGAATCACTTGTTATTGTAATAAAGACACGAATACTGTATTCCCAAGACTTGAATCCATTTGTTATACAGAAAAGCAAAACTATATTTATGTACAAAATTCTTATAACAAGAACTGGATATAAAATACTTCACTGAATGAATACTAATGTCTTTAAAATAAATCTATTCATGAATAATGAGAAATGAGATGATCTGAAAAACAGTTTAGATTCGCAATTGATTTTGAAATTTAAAATTTATAGCGAAATACCCGGGCTATTATTGTTTTTAAAGCATACGGCACAGATACCAAAATGTATGCACCGATTCCGTCGATATTTATGAATAAGAATATTCTTATTGAAAATTGAAATAAAGATTACAAAGAATTCGTTATTATTTCAACTTATAATCTCTTTAAACGAATTGTTAGTATTATCCATATCTTTGAGATTTTTTCGGCGAATTGAATGGCATTAGAACTTAATATAAGACTAAAATTATTTTATCATATTTTTTGTTAGTTTAGAGAATATTATGTATGCAATGAAAAAGTTGAGATGAGATGAAAAAAATAAATTTGCATCCGATTTAAGCCATACGTAATCCATACCTGACATGAATGCAAATGTTGGCATTAAAAAAGAGATTTTGCTCTGATTTTAATCATTTCTCTGCTCTTCTCATCTAAATTAATCAAATCTGAATCAAAGAACAAATAATTGCTTTATTTTGTATGCATTGGACATAAGAAGCTTTCTTTAAGAACTTAGTCTCTCATCAGATCTGATGAATATTTTCTGCTCTAAAATAAATGTAATAGAAGTTCATTAGAAACTAAAAACATTTGTAAATCAGTTCATAATTAAGTTAGTTTAGAGACAAACGAACTGAATATAAATCCGAATTCACAAAAACATTTATTTAGAGATTAAAAAATATATATTTTTCTAATTTATGTCATTTTTATGATATTTTATGTATTTTTTTATAACTTTGTTATTCAGTCAGACTTTGCTAATCACTTGAAATCTCTTTCATTCGACAATAAAGTAATTTCCGATTTGAATACATAATAAGTAGAGAGAGAATAAATAAAATGTAAGCAATGCACAAGGTAGCCTAAGTTAGGACAAACTCATATCCCCTGGTCATATTCCTTGAGCATATCTAATAAAATTCTTTGCATTCAGTTCGCTATTCTGTTAATTACTTCTAATAAAATAGTTTTACTTTTAATTAAGTCGTTGTAAGGAATCGAAAGTCATTTAACTCAAAGGGAAGACAATACGAGTGGGAGAGGAATGTAAGCAATGAATAAAGTAATATATGAGAAGTGACTAATAATTATCAGAATATTTATTTTTAATCACTATTTTCTACTAATGCTTTCAAATGCAGATGTTTTTGAATGAGATTTGTCCTTGCTTATATACTCTCAATTATCTGAACTTCTTCACATTTGCTTAAAACAATAATTAGAATCAGTTGAAATTAATTTATCTAGGAGTTTGAGAATATTAATGAATTTGCTAAAGATTATAAAATTCCTTGATTAACCTGATTCAAGCTCATTCAAAATGGTAGACTCAGATAACATCGACTGTAGCTCATTATTATATTCATTTGCCAACAGAGTAAGTATGGTATCAAAAGACACAGTCATTCAGTCAGTCAGTCAGTCTCTGACAAATAAAGGCTGGAATCACATCATTAACATTATAATAAAGTGATTCATATTCTGCTTTATTATTGGCAATGACCAGGCTCAACCGGGTATATCAGAAGTAAATTGAAGAGGTCCAAATATTGGAATGTGCTGGACTGTGGCTGAAATTAATTAAACTAGATAGAGTCGAATGCCACCCTGGGAATGATGCAGCACATCCTGCGGGGAAGATAAGTCCAAGATATATGAGCACAACAAGGATTCAAGCTGGTGCAATATTGGCTTGCTCACTTCCTCTGTGATGTCTAGTTTATGATCGGAAGCACCAGTGGTTCTGCTATTGCTGTTTATCTTACACTTCATTTCATAAGCAGTCGGAGAAAGCGCTCGAATGTTATTAACAAAACCAATGCTCGCACTGTTACACAACTTTTCGTAGAAATCATGAATAAAACTAATTTTAATGGACTGTGAGATCAATCCGTGAAGTTCTCTAATTTGATCTGGAATGTCGAATATGCGTCAGAGCCCGCGGGGACAGACCCACGATTAAGCTCAATCATGTGCTCATAATTGGGAATAAAAATCTGAGACTATTATTATTTTCATTACAGAGAACTATAAGTTATGTTATAATCGCATACGAACTCAAATATCATTGCGCCTCCACTTTCGCACTCTTAGCCCAAGAAAATAATTAAATCACAAAAATTATTTGCTTTCGTTTTTTCCTTCAATGAAGTGTAGCTCTTGTGCCGACAATAGATTCTTGAGCTCAGCATTCATTGACTAAAAATTCTTTATTTTGTATCCAAATTACAAATACATTGCCGATCAGTGATCCCATGTATTTGACGCTTACTGTCTGTGTCGTAGAATATATGCTTTAAAATTAGTATAAAATAATAGAAATAAAATATTTTCAATTTTTTTTTATTAAAGGCTTTGCTTTTTTCATATATTATTTTAGCTTTAGTTTTATAGAATTTGATAGAACTTGAAAATGAATAAGGTCAATGTTGATGTAGAATATATTCAGAATAAAAAGCCAGAAATATATTTATAATTAAATTGACAATAAATTGGCAAATATTCTGATAGTTTGCATGAGTTAACCGCAATTCAGTTATAGAAAATGCGTTATTGTTATGCTTGAGCTCTAATCTATTACAGGGTATAACAGAAATGTAGTGACAATTTATGTATGTATAACATGTTGTGTAATATATTAATATTTGAATATACGTGAAAATGTCAAACAAGCTATAATTCGACTCGATTGAGATGAGCTCCTCTAACAGTTGATCCCGGGGATTTTAGTGAGCTGAATTGTTTGTATCAGACTGTTCAATTTGGACAGTAATCCAGTATCAAATCACTAACGGGTTTAAGAATTCTCATTTAAAGTGTGAACATACAAATGTATATAAGCTTGTACACATTTCAAGAAGTAAAACATCAAAGTTCTTATGCAGAGCTTAACTGAGACAAACTATTAATATAACTGGACTTTGAAATGAAATCTGTTATATAAGTGTGTCAGGTAAGTTACAGAATGACCAATAAGGGCGTAATGTACTGTATTATTAAACGAGCTGTACTGAAGTGTCACTACAATGTGTGACAACTTATTTATTAAAAGTATTAGCAATAAAAAACTGAAGAGTATTACACTATAAGCACATCTAAACATCTAATTAATACAATCCTAAGATTATTTAATTCTCTTATCATTTGAATCTTAAAATTCATTTTTACGTGGATTACAGGGATTCAGATATTGAAGTATTAATAATATCAAAACTATAAGCATGAATTGAAATAGATACAAGCTGAAAGGAATAAAATCGTATGATTCATACATACAGTGGAATTGCATGAAATATAGAGACAACATATTGTGTGCAAAATATGCTCTGAATTATTATTTTATTTATCGACACTAAAGCACAAGAATATTGTTCGACAAAACTGTCTGACATTAACATAAATATTGCTTATTATTCCTCAATTGAGCTCAAAGTCAGTCTAACAACAAATCTTATGCACAATTCATAATGAATTCATATTACTGTCGAGGCTTTCAAAGAGAACCTCAAGTATTGAAATAAATTGAAACTACAATTTATGAAAGCACTCGGCTTAAGATTATAGCCAGCACATTCAGGCCAAATAACGGATAAACTACACAAATCATAGAAAGTATATCTATTTTTTAGATTTTCCAAAAATTATTTCTAATGAACAATATTTTAAAATTAGGCTATACTATGAACCAGATTATTTTATTCCTTCAAACCCTGAACATCACTAAATTCAGTCGATATAAGAATAATTAAATTATTATATCTTAAAGACATTATATTTTGTGAATTAATTTCTGTCGTACAGTCTCTATAATTATTTACTTTGGATTTGTCTCAACAAACAGGAACTTCAAATGTATCCCTGATTAAAGATTAAGTTTCGGGTGTCTTGGTAGTACGGTTATATTGTGAACATCAAAGATTCAGGTCAGCCGAATCTTTGTGCTTGGATTCAACATTTATTATTTATTTGTGCTTTATTTGAGTTATGATTCATTTTTTGCATTCTATTCAATACAATCATTACATACACTCTTGTCTTCTTCTGAATAAACTGAATACAAGTCTAACATAAATTATATATACAGAACAGTAGTGTTCAGTGATGTTATGAAAGCACATATTTATAGCGATCTGTTCGAGGGATTCCATTGAAGATGTATTCCATTAGTAGAGGAATACAAGTATTTTCTATTATAATTATCCTCAGGGATGGAGTGACGGAATAATCTTTGAAATGTATGTAAATATTGAAACTAAAACTTATTCTATTGATAAGCAGTTAGAAAAATAAGCCCAAAGTTTGTCGCAATAGTTATTCTCTCTATTGTTGTGGAATTCTGTGTCAATATTGTGTAGAATCTGATTCTTTATGGTTAGTATTTATTCTTCTGTGGGAGAGATTAAACACAATATTTCCAAATATCCATATAATATACTGTACTGTATTACTAAAGTTATCAATATATCTGATTATTATATAAGGCATTCATAATTATCCAGTCTCTTTTCTCAATGTCATCTTTTCAGTTATTAAAATCTATTTTACTTACAGATTAGAAATATTTTTTGTTGAATTTAATTCTTATTATTTTCAAATTTTTATGTTTTTAGGGCTCAAAAAGTATTTGGATTTTTAGATAAACTTCAATATAAAAGCTTTTCTTATCTTTACTATCGAATGAATTAAACATCGATTTCAGATAAAAGTTTTTATATGATTATTATCAGAATATCTTGGATTCAATTCAATACAATCTTAAATAAAATGATTTTTCTCTCATTTTTTGATATTATTCTAAAAATATATACAAAATTCTAATCCAAATACAAATATAAATTGAATTAGACGTAAGATTGTGTACAATAAGT
>JAQIWA010003589.1:0-10132 GCA_034693305.1 Eueremaeus valkanovi | reverse complement strand
ATTGAAATCAATGCATCCGAACAGCAGTGATGAGATCTGAAGCCAAATTGTTTGGCATTCAATAGATTATTATTATTTATAAATTCGTATAAATGTTTGAAAACTATTTTTTCTGCTATTTTGCTCAATAATGGCAACACAGAAATAGGTCTAAAATTGTTCTGGTCCTTTTTATCGCCTCCTTTGAATAATGCTTTGATTTTTGCGATTTTCCACAGTTTTGGAACAGTTTTTTGTGAAAACGATATATTCATTAATAGTGTTATTATTGGCACAAAAATTGAAGACATTTTGAAAAACTTTGGAGAAAAGCCATCAAAACCTCTGCTCTTTTTATTATCCAATTTTTGAATTATATTATTTATATCACATTCAGTAACCTTTGGCAATGAGAATACATTAGCAGTCAAAGGTGCTGGATCAGATGGAAATGTGCACTGATTAAATGTTTGATTCAGTTCCAGTGGTTTTCTGATAAAATTATTATTCAATTCATTCAAATCTAATTGAAGTGACTTTTGCTTAAGTTTTGTAGATTTTTTGGTTTCATTCACTTCAGAGATCACTTTCCATAGCTTTCGTGAATCGTTTCGACACTGTTTGACACGATTTTCATAATAACTTTTCTTAAGTTTTTTCAATTCAATGTTTATTCTGTTTCTAATATTTTTGTAATCATTATATAAGTCGTTATCAAAAATATTTTTGCTTTTTCTCCGATTGAATGCAATTTTGATTTTATTTCTCTTTTTAATCATTTCTATAATATTTTTGTTCAAATATGATATTTGATTGCATTTCTTAACTTTTCTGGTTCTTAATGGTATAAACTGTTCGTACATTAGATTCACTTTTGAGTTGAAATTTTCAACATTTTCATCAATACTTATATCACTATTAATACATTTCATTTCATTTGATAGATAAGTGTTGAACAGATTTTCATCAAAATTATTATAATCTCTGTATTGTATGGTTTCATAGCTTTCAATAGAAATCTTATTATTATTATTCAGTTTTCTGGATATGAACACCGGCTTATGATCAGTGATCTCAAAGTCAATTGTCCCGAAATCATAGGTAAATTTTCTATTATTGGTATAGATATGATCAATGCATGTGCTCCGGGTTGTGTCGGCAATACGTGTGGGACTCCTAATCAGTTCTTCATAACCCAAGTCTTTAAACTCAGTAAACCATTCATTGTTTTGATCATTAATTATATCAATATTTATATCTCCGCCGAAAATGATCTCATCTCTCATTAATTTTTCAAAATAAGTTTTCAGTTTTATATCTGAATCTGAGCGAGCACTGGGAGGTCGATATAGGCAACAGATTCTATATGGTTTGGCAATCACATGACTGACCTTCAATAATATCATTTCGTAATCATTGTTGAAATCAATCAAATTGTCTTCAAATTTATATTTATCACTAATCCGGGCATAGATTCCAACGCCGCCACCTTTTTTCCCGATCCGATCGCACCGATAGAGTTCATAATTATTTATGTGAACTTCAATATCACTAATAGTGGGCGTCAACCAGGTCTCAGTCAAACACAACACATCGATTCTATACAGGTTTAAAAATGTCTTCACTTCATCCAGATGCTTTATTAAACTTCGAACATTCATAAAAACTATTTTAAAACCTTTTATTTTATTAAAACATTTAGAAATGTTAAACAAATCACTAAAACATTTATTTATGTAATTACTATTTACATGCGACTGAAGCGCCATAACATCACATTCATGTAGATATACATGACTATTTATTTTTGTATAAACCTCACCTGGTCAAATTAAAAATAAACTCACCCGATATATTTAATTTGTTATTTAAGATAAGAAATAATATTTATTTTATCTTATTTATAATAATAATCAAGGTTCGAACTATTTTAAGCTGGGACAAATTCTCACTCTTAATGAATTGTTTTTTAAAATGCCTTTTAGGACCCGGTGATCTTGGTGTGACAAGATACTGGTCAAAAACGTAACACATCAAGGTAATTGTGGAAAGATTTAATGAGTTATGTTATTCTGTATTTAATTACGTGTTTTGGCAGCAATTCTTCAATTTTTTCATATAAAAAAAGAAATTATTTTTTCCTATAATTTTAGGTTATAATCGCAAACTGTATATGAAATGTATTTCTCTAAAAGATATTACGATTTTATCAGGTTTAATGATTTTGGGAACATTACACGAAAAGTTCCTATTTAAATATAAATTTTAGCATGTTGACTAGAATTCTGAAACATTAATAATCCAGTTATATTTTTTAACTTGATTAATTTTCAAAAGGCAATGTATAATTAAAACCGAAAATTTATCCCAAAATAACACTTCAAAATTTTTTATATGTGATTGACAACACGTACAACCTGAGACACATGATGGGAAAAGTCAAGCTAGTACATATTACCAGTTAGATATTTCAATGAAATATTTATTCTAATGTTTGCCAAAAAATTTCGGAATAATGTAATTTTATAAATGATATTATAATGGCTGTGACTATTAAGACACCAAAAGAACCAAAATAACCAAATGAACCAAAAGAAACACTTTTTAGTAGAAGAACCATAGGAACCAAAAGATATAAAAGAGACACTTTTTAGTAGAAGAACCAAAAGAACCAAAAGAAACACTTTTTAGAAGATGAACCAAAAGAACCACTTTTAAGTAGGAGAACCAAAAGAACCACTTTTTCACCAAAAACACCGCAGGAACCACTTTTTTACTCCAACCACAGGAACAATTTTTTTAGTTCCTGTGGAGTTTCTGGTGAAAAAGTGGTTCCTGTGGTGTTTGGGGTAAAAAAGTAGTTCCTGTGATGTTTGGGGTGAAAAAGTGGTTCCTGTGGTGTTTTTGGTGAAAAAGTGTTTCTTTTGGTTCTTCTACTAAAAAGTTGTTCTTTTGGTTCTTTTGGTGTCTGAATAGTCACAGCCTATTATAATCGGTTTCTGCAAAGTATATACTTGCAAGATTATACTAGGTAAAATAGATTATTGATGGGCGTCCTCGGCACACCTAGTGTGTTTATTGATAAAATTTTAAGATGGTATAAGGCTCTGGGTCAATACCTAAAAATATTTTACCAAAATACAAAACCATAGAAATGAACAGTGTTGTTTTAAGAAATTTTTAAATTTGAAATAACACTGGTTAAAATTAAGATAACTTATGTAAGTATGTTATCAATTACATTTTTTTCCCTTAAATTGGAAATTAATTTTTAGGGAGTATACTCCCTTATGTTCTTGAGAAGGTGTCTGTCTGTCTGTCCGTCCGTCTGTCTGTCTGTCCACCATTGTTGTAAAATTTTCCGCTAAGAGACGACACCTTACCACTAAAGATACGATACGATTTGGGCGATATTGCGGATCAGACGACCTGACGGAGGACGCTCAACGGGTGGTTCCAGGAGCGCTCGGAATGGGAGATCGTGGCAGAGGCCCGATCACCAAAGAAAGACACGGAGTGCGCTTCAATATTTTCAAAAATTTGAAAATTTCCAACAATGATGTCATTGTTAACACAGCTAAACAGTGTTACTACAGATCAATACTATAGTTACGAATACCATTTGACCCAATTATCTTCTAATGGCTAAATTATCAAGATTATCACAAATAGATCCCAAGTATACTCCCTGGTAATAACGTTCGTGCTTGTTTTTGTTTTGTTTTTAGTTAATATTCTACAGTATTTTAATCGTAAACTGTATATAAAAATATATTGATTAAGAAGATATCACAAATGAATCAGGTTTATTTATTTTGAGAAAGACCACCAAACGTATTTATTTTAATTTAAATTGTAGTTTGCTCATTAGTATTCGGAAAAATTTATAAAATTTTTATTTTTATAATTAAACAAATTTTCTCAGAAACTGTAAAATAATTGAAATATTTTTTAAAAGCCTGTAGTATATTCAACATGGCTATATTCGGAATAAGACCGTTTAATGTCTTCAAACAATTAATAGAAATAATATTAATTCAAATAAATTTTTATTCAAACAAATGAAAAAATATTTATTTCATTTAAACAATGTTTTTATAATCACTTTTCAACAATCGCTACAAAACTATACAAACAATTGATTTATAAAATAAGACAAAAAAAATAGTTATTCTAGGCTTTGGCCGCTATATAGCCTTTAATAGCTACTAAGCCATTGCAGCGCCTATACCATAACCAGGTTGCAATTATTCTTTAATATAATATTTAAATATTATTTATGAGAAATCTTAAGATAAAATAATTTATTCGAAAAAAATACAAATAATATAAAAATTAATAAAATGATAATTAAATGAACAAGCTCAATCTACTATTGTGGAACAGAGCTCAGAATATTGATCATGGGTACAATCATTGACTTGGGCTTCTTCTGTGTCGACAACCTTTTCGGCGTTTTCTCCACTAATTTCGCGCATTTATC
Source organism: Eueremaeus valkanovi (assembly GCA_034693305.1). Classification (NCBI taxonomy): domain Eukaryota; kingdom Metazoa; phylum Arthropoda; class Arachnida; order Sarcoptiformes; family Eremaeidae; genus Eueremaeus; species Eueremaeus valkanovi. Next base: position 5,670 of record JAQIWA010003589.1, on the reverse strand, counting down.
CGAGTCTTCCGTATAGTCTCCGCACACGAGCTGTAATGCATCGTAAGAATAGCCATCGACTATACGTTCGATCTCAGTATGTTGACTATCCTTGCACAAATTCTTGCCTTCTTTATCTACGTAGCCTAGAATGCATTCTTTCATCTTGTAGAAATTACTATAAAATAATGACTGAATTAAACAAGATAATTGCAGAATTTTAGTTTTATAATACCAGCATGCTATGGGAATTTTCAAGTTAACATCCGGATAGTTTTCTGCACCTTGCAGATTTTCAACAAATTGACTCATGCACTTGTCAGCCTCTGGTTTAATTTTATTTGCACATTTACCAATGCCAATAAAAGCATCCTTCTTCCTTCTATTAGTACAATAGTTTCGATTGGTCTTGGCAACACCTATGAACAGGCAAATATTTAAAAGTATTGTTAATTTACTGTTAGTTCAAAAATTCAATTAAAACAAGTGTAATGTAGTTAAAATTTTTGCCTGTCATATCTTTTGAACATCTAGATAAAAATATTTGTTCTAAAATGTAACTGGTATTATATTAATTGTTACAGAATACCAAAATATTACATAGAAATATATTGTCATAACCAAGTTAATTTTATAATCTACTTTACAGTCCTTGATTTTTATTAAAATAGAGTTTAAACCTAATTCATTTGAAAAATAATATTCTTATATAGCAACTAGATTATTTTTAGAAAATATTATACCAAAAATTGAACGAGGTTAATTCTAGATTATGTAAATGCAACCAAATTATGACCAGTCATAATTTTTTAAGTAATAATAATAATATGATATAACAAAAAAATAAACTGTAATTTAAACAAGTTTTGAAAAATTATACAGACCATAAGCCAGAACATTAGTGACCTGTCTGGGAAACGACGACAAACATTTGCTGGAGTAGTCTTTTATGCATTTTTCATAGTTTGTAATTAATCTGTTTATAAAAATGTTCAAGATATTATTTTTGAATTTTCATTTTATAATTTATCAAGCTTACTTGCAATGGGCTATCATCTCGGGCTTATTAACCGGGAACACAAATTTCGGATCACCAATCAATAACAAATGCATCATGCAAGTATCTGCATCATTATTAGTTTTGCATATCTTGGTCTTATTCTGGCCAACTGTGAAATTAATTATATTTATTAACAAGATAAAAATTAAATATGAATGCATCATTGAAGTAATTGAATTTTTTGTGCCAATTATAAACTTGCAACAAAATAACAAATTCTCATAGCATTCAAAAATTATATTACAGTTTGAAAAATATTAAACAATATTTGAGATAAAATTCTCTATTTATACAAATTTTTTTCTACAATTCTGATGGATATTATGATAAGATTTCATAAAGACTTTTATTCTTGAAAAGCATACGTAAGATAATTATGATTAAGGGTTTACTTCAATGCTTCGAAAAAATGACCTTTCTTTGAATGCACTTTTAATGCACTAATAAATGCAATATTTTCCTCTTTATATGCCAAATAAGGAACTAGATAGAAAAATTACCTTCCTAACTGTAAGTGATTATTAACTATTAAAGATGAAAGGCTCATTCAAGTTTGTCAATCACATGTCAATATGGATTCGACAATGAAATGCCCTTTACTGTTATGTAATCCATGTTCTCTTTTGTTAATTGACATTGACCATGGTAGATAATTATATAATGATCGTTTCAAGTTTATTACTTGATTCGATGTAATTCACCGCAAATTATAGTCTATGAATAATTTGACAATGGTGAATAGAGAAACATATACAATATTTTGTCTAGGTTGAAATATGAAACTGTAATTTTACATTGAATATTTAAATAGACAGACTATATATTCATTTATATTTAAATTGGTATGGATTTAATAAGAATTTAATTTACCATTTTTTTGTTGAAAATTCGAAGTTTTAATGCAAGTTTATGTTTATTGAGCCTGGTCACCTTCAGCTCTATTGAATGTCCAGTTTCATTTTGTAAAAAGATATTAAAGAAATTCAAAATTTCAGAGAATAAAGAATAAATTCATTGAGAAAACAAATAATAAAATGAAAAAAACTTATAAAAAATTATACTTGCTCAGTAATGATTTCTAAAACTGACTAGTTCAAAAATATGAAAGCAAAGATTAATTTTCATTTCAAATAATATCCCTGTATGAAAATTTTTTGAACTAGCTTAAAAAATTTTTATCTCTTACGATAACCCATATATTATATTTAAAAATTTGAATGGAATTAAATTAATTAATTTAAAAAATGTTACAGTTATAAATCAATCTTTAATACCTTGTCAATTTATCACATTAAACAATGGACATTATGACACAGAATTTTTTTTATAAAAAAAAATATGAATGATCTTCTTAGTTTTTTAATGACTTTAATGAATTAATTTACTATATTTTAACGCAATTTGTTACATTTTGTATAATAAATAAGCAATTATCTGGGTTATTTTATTGATAACAGCAAAAAAATCTAACCTGAGATTAATTTTGAAAGGACTTGTTTTTAAACAAGTTTCAATTATGAAATTTATATTCAATTTGTAACATTGCTTTAGTAGATTTTTTAAAATACACCTGTGTTGATTTGAAAATTTAGCTGGTTGAAAATATTTCATAACGGAATGCTCTAAAGAAAATTCTATATTTTTTTAAGTATCTTGTTTATTTTATTTACTCGGTATACGGAAGTTATATGCATTCTTTCATCTTGTAGAAATTGCAGTAAAATAAAGCATGCTTGCATAAAATTAGATAATTGAATGGAATTTATCATAAAATTTATTTGAAATTTGGGAATGGTACTATTTGCAATTTTCCAGTGTATTTACAGTTTTTATAATTTTAAATTAGTCGGTCTTTTATAATTATTTCCTATAGATTGTTTCGCCTTTACAGTTGGTTAATTAACTGGTAAATGCAACAGGTTATCAACAAAGTGATATTTTTCTAATTCTCTTCATGAATTGATCCTGCTACCTGTTTAAATTTTTTTTATGCATAATATAGTTGTACCTCACTTTCCTTTGGATCATGTGCAGTTAAATTATTATTTGGCAGAGATAGGCAATGGGTCTGACGACAGGAGGGGGAGGTAAGCCAAATATTTTAGACAAAATCAAAGGGGTAAAAAATTCCTAAAAACAATCTTTTTTCCTGAAAAACCCCCTTCATAAAAAATTCTTTTTCCCCATACTGAAGGCTCCCAATTTTATTTATTTGAAAATTGTATTTGGTACTATTTGCAATGTTCCAGCTTATTTACAGTTTTTAAAATTTAAAATTTGTCTGTTCTATATTTACGGTATAATCAAAAAGTATCAAGATGAATTAAAAAAGAAATGCATACTTTATCGATGACCGGTTACATTTTTAGCTATAGATAATGTGTGATGTTAACTAATTAAATTTACTGGATTAATCCTGCTACTTTTATGGCTAGTTAAATTTTTTGCCTGTCTGTAACAAATTTAAATGACCATTTGTTCAAGAAAAATTTTAATATTATTTCTATTTAATAATTGTGCGGTTTTTAGCACGGCCATTAACCCTTCGTTTGTATGGGTTTTTAAGTTAAAAGGTGTGAATACTGGAGAATTATTTGACCACTTTGCTATTGGCTGGCAATTTACTGCTAAATTGGAAAAGAAACGTCTTCTGTATTGTGGCCAAAACATTTCCTATGTATTTCCTACCAAAAGATATTTTTCGGCCACAATACACTATACGTTTCTTTTTCCAATTTCCAGCAGAGGAGTGGTCTAATAGTTATAAGCCACGGCTTACTAGTAGTGCCGGGAAGAAAACATTTCACTTGTTTGTACTGAAAAATGTTATGTAAAATAAAATAACGTGATATGAATAGTGGCCAATTAATTGACAAAATAATTAATATTTAATTAATTAGAATTATTTAAAACAAAATATTTATATCAAATTTTAAGTTTAATTATGCTTGAGGCATTCCTGAAATTTTTCTAGGTTTTAATTAGTAGTTTTTTCACTATTTCAATTTAAACATGCTCTGGCCTATTTATCGGCCACAATACGAACGCCGGGTTAATAATATTAGGAATATCTGGGTATTACTATTTATTCATTTTTACATTGATTACAGTCTTTTTTAATTTTTCTGCCATGAGCAGTTAAAAAAAGAATTTCATTGGAGACATATTTATAAAATGAGTTTTTCTTTAACAAAATTCATTATTATTATCAGACTTTGGAAAACCACCAATTCTAGCAGTGTAAAGCAGTCTGGCGCCATCAAAAAAGAGGAGTGGGCTCAAATTTTTCCCAATATTTTTATTGGTAAATCATGTTTGCCTATGATTTAGCTTTTAATCTGGCCCTTTCTTCTGTTGGCGCCAGACTGCTATACTCTGCTAGGCTTTGCCACCTGAATATTATAATTATTTACTTGCGATAAAATAAATTTTTTAAAGTTCAGCTTCCAATTTTGTATATTTGTAAATGGTATTTGGTACTATTTGCACTTTTCCTGTGTATTTACAGTTTTCTATATTTTAAATCAATCGGTTCTAACTTTATATAATTATTTACGGAATAATAATAAATAAGTAGCAGGATGAATTCAAAAAGAAAGGAATACTTTATTGATAACCGGCTAAATTTTTTTGCTATAGATAATGTGTAATGTTTTCTAATTTTATTTTCTGTATTCATCCTGCTACTTTTAGGCCTAGATTAATTTTTGCTCAATATAGTTTTGCCTCTCCATAAAAAAAATTTAAATGATTAATTTAAATGAACAAATGTTCAAGAAAAAATATAATTTTATATCTATTTAATAATTACGTGAGTTCTATGCCCGCCATAAATTTTCTTAAAAATATCTCTTTAATACCATTTATTCATTTTTACGTTGATTACAGTTTTTTTTAATTTTCAATTTACCTACCATGAGCAGTTAAAAACAGAATTTCATTGGAGACATATTTCTAAAATTAGTTTTTCTTTAACCAAATTAATTATTTTCATAATTACAGCTATTACCCCGGTACAAAACTTATATTTGTACCAGGACATGTACTGTATATAAGTTTCCCCCCTGTAGTTAAGTAGCTTAACAGTTATAAATTTTGCAAGATAGTTCTTGTTAGTGAATCCGGATTCGGGTACATCTACTTATATTAATCATTATTTTTTTCAGATATTGTATATTTAAACTCACCAGCAACCCATTGGAATTCTCATACTAGCATCCGGGTAGTTTTCAGTTTAAATTATCTAATTATTAGATTTTTTTTATTAATAAATTATTTAATTATAGAATTTGATTACTTTCGGGGTAATACCTATACATTACGTGTTTATTTAATTAAAAATATTTTGATAGTATCAGGTAAAAATTAATATTGTGGCAAGACTATTTTAATAAAAATATTATGCTTCGGTATGCTCTGGTAATCAAATAATTTCAAATACTTTGAGAAATAGTATTAATATTTAATTTTACAAAATAATAACAGTTTGTAAAATTTATAATAACTTACAAGTTAACTTGACTGGTAAGTGTTTAGCCACCTTGTATATTTATCTCCTAAGGTCACCAAAATGCGTGCATGCACGGATCGCATAGACATTTTTGATAGAGAGCTTATGAGCTAAAAAGGTA
>JAQIWA010003588.1:0-10137 GCA_034693305.1 Eueremaeus valkanovi | reverse complement strand
CCCCATATTCGCTAACAGCGCAACAGGTGAGTATTAGTCGCGTGAAACACTAAATTCAAATTCAAATAAAAACCGTTTGAATAAAAAACCGTTAAAATTCGAATACAACTGCGCTAGCGCAGTTGTAAGCACGCTCACATATTTCAGAGGCTATAAAGGTCCAGTGCGAACCTAGATTCGTCGCATTTCATCTCTAGCTCTCATCGAATGTGTTTGATTTGCATTTTATTTCTCATATTATTTATTATTTTATTTTACATAAAGTGTTCTGAATTTGATTTAAACCAAAGAATTAGTCATGGATTCATCCAATTCAAACCCCGACTCATCGTCTAAGCCTTTGGAATTCGTCACTTCTCCTCCCGTCAAAATCTTCGACTATAGCCGATACTTTGACTTCGATTTGAAATGGGTTTCGAAAAGTTCGCTCGAAATTAATGTTAAAATCATCCGAATCTTTGCGAAAATGAACCGTTTGGGTGATTTCATTGAATTAATGATAACAGCTCTGAGAAGTAATGGATACAAAACGCTCAAATTCATTGTCGCAAAGGAAGGAATGTTCAGAGGATTTCTTAAACGTTTCTGTCTTTCATTCATTCGCCGAAATCCTAAAAGCAAAGCATTTGTTCATCGATTACGTTCCGAAATAAAGATTAAATTGAATTAATTATTTGTATTCTTATTTATTTGTTTTCTCTTTTATTTGAAAATAAAATAATTTAAAACCAAAACCTTTCGTTAATTATTTCGAATTCGAACGTTTATATTCGAATTCGATCGTTATTATTCGAATATAAACGGTTTTTCAAGCCAATATTGAACCAAACTGAACGCTCAACTAAATTAAAATTATATTGCACGAGCTCATGGTTTCAGAGGTAATAAAGGTCAGTTGCAAACCTATAATCGGCGCATTTGATCACTAGCTCTCAGAGTGTTAACATCAACTGCATTTCTTTCAGGTTTTTCTCTGCATTTTTCAGTTTCATTCTATTTTTCATATATTTTTTTCAAATCTTTTGTCACAAACATCAATTGTTATGTCTTTGAATGTGTTTTATCCAAGTTTTTGCGATTTTTTCTTTTTATCCACTAAGAAATATGGAGATTTTTATGAATATCAATACCATTTTGCAAATTGTTCAAAAATACATGGAATGAATATTGAAATCACCCTTTGGGAACCTGAAATGAAAAAAATTATCAAATCTTTGGCCTCTGAAAAAGACGAACTTTATTTCCACTTCAGGGTTCGATATGTTTCTTTGAAACGTTCACGTGAAGGTTGTTATATACATGTTTTCAAAGGTTATAACGAAGACGAAGATGAAATAGATCTAAATTTTAAAGGAGTTAAAGAATTAATTGAGATTTATAATGGAATAATTAGCGAACGCACTGAAGAGGATGAAAGAACTTTCGAAGAGGAAAATATTTCGGGAACAAGTGATACTAGTGAAGAAGAAGAATAATATTATATCTTTGAGTATCTTATATTTTTAAAGTTATATTTATTAATAAATATTTGTTTTGCTTTTAATAAAATATTTTAAAATACATTATTTGTGTTATTCATTATTTATAAATAAGCTCCGCCTCTTTTTCACGCGCACGCTAAGGCTATAAAGGTCGTATGCAAACCTAAAACCTTCGCATTTGATCACAAGACCTCGTCGAGTAAACATCAATTGCTTTTCTCTCAAGTTTTCCTCAGTTTTATTCTTTTTTTTTATATTTTTCACAAACATATATTGCTATGGCTTTTCAAATGAATGGATATTTTTTATTGGATCAAGATTTGCAGCACCAGAGGCGTGAATTTTTCTATTCAACCTCAATGTATTTTGAAGAAGATAAATTAATTATATGAGAGATATTGAAAAAGAGACTTTACATCAATACCATTTTGTAAAGTATAATAAAGAGGATGGCATGAAAATTATGTTCTCTCTATGGGAACCAGTAATGGAAAAAATAATTGAAGCTATGGAGAAAAAGAGATCTATAAATATTCAATACGAAGGGAAAAAATTAACAGTCCATCGGACTTATGGTGAATATTGGATTTCTCTCTATAAAGATAATCCTGAGGAAGAAGAATTAGGTTTCGTAACAATCGGAAAACACTTAGTAAAGCACTTCATAGAAAATTATCATTATATTCATGGAAATCGTATAATTGATGCTTTTAAAGACGCTTACGACAAAATTATATTCGAGAAAAAACATACGAATTTTCAAGGGTATGATAACGGAAGAAACAGATGATAGTCAAGATGAAGAAACCGAAGAAGATACAGAAGATGACGAATGATTTCATTATATATTTTTTATTCATTTTAGTCTATTGTATTTTCAATAAAATGTTTTAAAAACCAATATTTGTTTATTAATTTTATTTTTTGGGAATTAAATGAAATGAATTACAGATATTTTTAAAAGAAATAATTATTTATAGCAAAAATTTAATATTCAAACAAACTTTCAAAATAAATATTATCAGTAATCCAATGTCTCAACAAATCTGCTTTAAGTGCAGCACAGAGACCATCTTCACATATATCGTGTCGATGGCAATAATCATCATGAGGGTAAAGATTCATCAATTCATAATATTTCGGACTTTCTATTTCAATATAAGGTATTCCAAGGTATTCCAAAATTCTTGCCAAATTTTTATTCTGAATTCCAAAATTGAACTTTTCTTCTGTCTTCAATCTGTCATACAAAACCATTAGAATTGATGTAAATTTTCTCTGGGTTATGGCGAATGTTTCAGGTTTATAACTTAGGCCAGTGATATATTTACTAATAATTCCATTCAACTTCTGATCTTTTTCTGACAAATCTTCAAACTCAACTGGTGGTTCTACGCTTATACTCATAATATAACTTGTTTCCATATCTGTGTAAGCAAATTCTCGTACAACAAACTCATTGTTTATAATAAATCCTTGCACATCTACAATTGCACATATAGTATCCATTTTCTCGACCTATATATCAACCCTTTATATAGAATTATTTCGGCAGCAAACGTCGTCTCTCTTCCTCAACTTTCCTTTCTTTATCTCTTTTTTCATTTTCCTTTCTAATTCTTTCTCTTTCTTTTTCTTCCTGTCGCCTTCTTTCTTTTTCTTCCTGTCTTCTTTTTTCCTCTGCTTTACGTTCAGTTTCTCTTCTTTCACGTTCCTGTCTTTCTCGTTCTTTATTCTCATCAAACTTTTTATATCCAAATGAATTTTTCCACATTTTTGTTTAAATATATCGAAGCTTTTAATATAATATTTTAAACACAGAGCAGATTATATATGCACTACGGGAATACATTACCCCCTTTTATAGATTTTTTAAATATTATCAAATTGTATTTCTTCTATTCATTCTCTTCTGCTCTTCTTTCTTTCTCCTGTCTTTCATATTCTTTTCTCATCCTTTCCTGTTCTAATTCTTGCTCCCTTCTATATATTTCATAATTCTTTCTTTCTCTCTCCTGTCTTTCAGCTTCTTTCCGATCACTATCCATTATAAATTCAATTGTCAGTGTGTAGTTAATGAGCTCTTTTAAAGATTTTTGAATATTGTTCTAACAATTTCATCGTTTATTATAAAATTGTTTGTAAACAATTTAATTATCTGAACATTACTATATCCTAAAGTTTTGATTAAAACAAACAAAACACTATATTCTCCACATGTAGTTGATGTTAATCCTTGGATCATTATTGTATTATATGACCAGGAATTGCAAAATTCATTTAGAAAATTTGTAAATTCTCTATTTATAGGTTGCAGTCCATAGGAATCAAAGTAAAGTCCAGTTTTGTATTCATTAATATATATGGCAACCCAATGTTCACCAGGCTGTCCATTTGGATCTGTATTCATTATCAATGAACACGGATAACTAGTAACATGTGGAAGTCTATCACAAGGAAATACACCCAAAAAGCTTTTTATATAATATAATTTATTTATTATTTGTTCAGTAGTAGTCATATTTAAAACAAATCAATATTGGCATTTCTATTAATATCAATTTCAAGTAATTTATCAAATTCGCAATAAACAAGTGCTGTAATAGCCGTATCCAAGCCTTGGCTGAATCTTAAATTCATTCTGAGTGATCCAAACTTTATTGGATTGAGATGTCCTATTGCACCAACACCACTACTCAGGTCGGGATTGAAATTGAATCCGAAAATCGTATTACAAAGTTTATAATTCTTTCTATTTATGTTGAAGTTCGTGTCTCCTTCCATTATGTCCAATGCTTCGAATAATGAAATCATTTCTCTCATACATATATTATTTGTGAAATCAGGAGTGAAGGCCTTAGGAGGGTATTGAACGCCATCGACATATACTGCAAGTGATGAAATGTAGTAATTCTGGAATGCAAACGGGTTTTTTCCATAATCCCCAATGAAAGCTGCATTGTCAACGAAACAAATGAAAATTCTTCGAGGAAGCTGGCCATTGTGAATGTTATCAATATTTGCATCTAATGCTCCTTTTCCTATAGTGAATGATTTTACTTTAGATAGAGTGATTGGGTACTTGGCAGTTGATATTTTCAATGCGGCCATATGCGCATCAACAAGCATTTGTGGAACTTTTGCTCTATGTATATTTAGCGATGCTTCTAATATCTCCAATTCTGGTTTTAGATTTAGAGAATTCATGTAAAATTTCGCATCATTAAACAATATTCGAATAATCAATTTGCAGCCCCCAAGTAGACTTCTGCCTTGAAATGATAAATCTGTATGCAAACGACCATAGAGGTCGAAAATGGTATAAGCTTGCATTGGTGTATTCCATTCTTTAATAGGTCCGTTTAGTTTTTTATCTTCATCATTGAACCACATTGCGCTTGTAAGATGAGAATTTTTCGCACTTTCGGGAAATCCTAGAAATGCCTCTAAATATGCTTTATAGGCATATGTCGGTGAAGTAGTCGAAATTTGTTTGTCACCAATAAATATATCCAATTGTTTAATCATGGAATGCAATAAATAATTTGTTGGACTAATATCATCCCAATCTTTGTCTTCTTTAACTTCAGGCATTTCTTTAACTTTTACTTTCATGTAAAAATATAGTTTCTCCAAATCAATATATTCATCAATAGCAGACTGTACTTCAAACTGGACAAATGAATTCATATCAATTGTAGTAATAGGTCTATGTTCTGTTACTATATCTCTATCTATCATTGTTTGTGTTGGCGGAACGCCAAACAAATCAAATCTAGGAAGTGGCACACAACTAGACATTTCATGGATTAACGCTTGCATTTTTTCGATCTTTTCTGTTTACTTTTAGATGTTTTTCTTTTAATTGTCTTCCTTTTTATAGATTTTTTTCGTCTTTTTCTTCCTTTTCCTTCTAGAGTATAATCAGGTTGAGAATACTTTAGATATGTGACACCTTTTCTTGGCAAAACTGGAGATTCTTCTTCATCACGTAATCTCTTATATTTTGGCAAATGTTTTCCGAATGGATAAATATTTTTCAAAAATTGGAACTTTTTATGAAAATTACTCATTTTAGCAATCTTTCCAATTCTATTTCTACTTTCTTTCTTTTGCATGATTTTCTTTTTATAGGTTTGCGTTTACGTTTTCGACCAGTTCCTGTCTGGGCATATTTTTTAGCTCTTTCTATGCCAGCACTTGCTAATTCTCTGCCTTCCTGTTCTAGTCTCTCTAGTGCAGCATCCTTTAAATTCTTTTTGTTGACAAGAACATCACTGGCTATATCTGCCCCAACAATAGCTACGCGTTGGCCTAAAAATCTCAACAATGGAAAAACAGCTTTCGAAAGTATTCTTCCGAAAAACCCATTTCCTCTCTGATATCTATAACCTTGAAAACCGGCGAGGCCTGTCCCAGCCTGAGACTTGTAATATTCTAAGTACTGGTTTGACATGGTCTGAAATGTAATTTAACTCTAGTTCTTCCAAACATGAAATATATTTTATCTCCACTGTCGTCTTTTATATCGATTTCGATGTTTTCAAACTCGTTGCATAATACAGGAACATAATGTGGGCTGTCATAATTTATAACTATTTGATGACCAAATATTGCGGCACTAGGTATCTCAACTGTTCTTAAAAGTTTAGCCCTTGTGTCACCTATGTATTGTGGCTCAACAATATTACAATAAACGAAAAGAGATTGAATACCTGCAGATATGTCTGCCGGTCTATCTGCAAGTACATAGTTATATTGATTATATCTTGGAAATTTTATTGAATAGTTATCAAAACCCAATATTTGTAAAACTTCATAATTCATATGTGGTAATAGCAAAGTGCCTTCTTTTTCTTTTCCTGGTTTAATGGTGATCATCTTTGTAACGTTATCATAATAAAAATTAGGTAAACTTTCTACATCTTCTGTCTTATAAATTGATAATTCCATTTCAATTTCTTTACAAAGATCTTCAATTTTATCATAGTATCCCGATCTTACAAAACCAATTCTATTTTCAAGTTCAAATGGAGTATAACCTACTGTGTTTCCTACAGTAACGAATGGAATTTCTGCTTCAAACATTTTTTCAAGACTAACTGCACAATTATTTTTCAAGTTTTTATAGCATTTGGTATAAGATATTTCAACAATCCCTACTTCCCATTTTCCAATAAATGGATGCAATAACTGTATTTTATTTTTGAAATTAGCACAAGTATTATCAGAATAAGATGCATTGCTAGACAATTCAACGTAAAATGAATCCATTTTTATTAAGTAGGTAATGATTGAATGCTTTTTATAGATTTACTGATTTCAGGGCTCGGCATGAGATAAGCCATACATGTGCAAAGTAAAATTATCCATAACTGTTCATTACCCCATTTCATTGTTAAATTCAACAACGAAACCAATATGATTATTAAGGGAACAGAAGATTTCAAATAAAATTCAATGAGATCTGACATTTTGAACTTGATTTTCTGCTACCCAAGAATTATGTTCAGGCGAATATCCTAACCACTTGACAATAAAACCACTTTGTCCGTTTCTTGTTTCCCGTCTAATTATCTTTTCAATTCTGTATAGATTTTCCTTTATCTTCTGAACTTCTTCTGGATAAAATTTCTGTGGAAATTTGCTTCCGTCAGATGTTTTAATGCTATACATAGGTTTATAATTCCCTTTTATAGATTTATCGATTGTATAGATGACATCAGTCCAATTCGGATAATATCCTTTATCCATATGTGTAAGTTCATACTTGCGTCTAACTTTATCTCCAGCTTTCAATTTAGGTGAAGATTTCTTTTTCAAGAGATATTCTCTATCATTTTGTACACCATAAATATTTTCAAAAATTTCATTTTTGTTTTCGTCCAAGAGTACAGTACAGGTTCACTTTTAATCATTTATTCATACCATTGTAGTCAATGTTATAATCTGGATGAGCTATTAACAGTAGTCAATTTATTTGAAACCTTGATTAAGCATCTAATTTAAAATGTTATCGTGTATCTTGGTCTAATTCAGCTGCCAGTTAAAAATCAAAATTCAATAATTCTGTGTTCTCTATGAGCACAGAAAATTGACTTAAGCTTCAGATATTTGAATTGAAAATATTTGAGTGCCTTTTATTCCAGTGCTGTTTATCATATTTGTCTATATAAATCTGATGAGCTTTAAACGGGGTATTAAGTAATTACAAGATGTTATTCGGATTTGTATTTAAAAATCCTAAGCCTAATAGTTATACAGCAATACTGAATGTTTTAATTGATAAAATCGATTAAAAATTGCCGTTTGAACTAGAATACCAAATGTTTGTCTTGGTCCGTGTCCTTCTTGGTCTTGTACAAGATCGGGACAAAACAAGAAAATGTTTAGTCTCTATAGCGACAGAAGACCTGCCAGGAACAGGCAGGCCCGAACGATAAAATCGACTTAGAACAATATGGAACTGGATAAGACCTAAGAGCATAAATTTTTTTGTGTTTTCGGAAGTCTAGTTCGAACCTCATATCGGACGGACTGACAATATTTGCTGTTATTTGATACTGTATTATAAGAAAATATTAACAGACAAATCAGTGCATAGTTTAGACTTAATTTTATTCTATGCGTTGAATGAGTGAAAACACATTTGATTATTGCATTCATTTTAATATTAAATAAAATAAAGATATGATTTCTTTTAATTATATTTTATATTTATTACTGAATTTGTCCGCGTTTTATAGCGAATATATCGTCTGCGGAACGGAATGGGATCAATGGGTCGGTACACAAGATTTGGACGAAAACCTGGCACTGAAGTGGAAGACATCGGAGGAAAGAGAGATCATTTTCTTCAGACTTGAAGCCAAGACCACCGGTTGGGTTGGGTTTGGGATTTCTTATCATGGACTGATGACACAAAGCGACATGGTCATTGCCTGGGTCACAGCGGACGGACAGACAATATTTCATGTAAATTGATATTGAATTAAAATATAAATAAATTGGCTCAAATTGAGCAAGGGTTTTGAAATGTCGGTTAAGAAGAGTTCAAATATTAGTTCTATTACTCGTCTCAGAGTTTAATAAATTGTTGAAATTATTGTGAATTTTATATTTGATTTTAGGACAGATTTACTGATCGATACGCAGTGCCTGTCATCGATAAGAGCCAGGACTGGGTTCTGGATCACAGTCACCAGAATATGACCCACACTATTCTGGAATTTCATCGGCCATACAAGACATGTGATTCATTAGAGGACATCGAAATACTTGATTCAGAGCCGACAAACATTATTTGGGCCTATAGTCGTGTCGACCCCTCCAATGCTGACAACATCAATGAGCATGAGTTCAAAGGCGGAGATAGTTTGGAATTGATCAAACCGGAACAGGAAACCAATATAGCTGAAACAGATTTAGAGATTTATAATTTGGAACACACTGTGAGCCGAATATTAATAATTTCGATAATTTAAAATTAGCCTTGATACAAGTGTTGCAAATGATTCAATGAAAATTAATTATCAGTTGAATTGATTGAACATTTAGCGCTTGTATTTGTCGCGCCAGGCATTATTGTGCAGAGAAGGGCCTCCAACACACCCTCAAGTCAGGGAGTATTCTAATCAACACTTTCTTTATTTGTCGGCCCATGAAAGTGAAGATTAGAAATAGATAAAAATGGCCAGGAATTAGTTGGAAATGGGAGAGTAATAGCTGAAAATAGAAAAAAATGGAGAAAGCAAAGAATTAACTTTGGAAGGGTAGGCTGAAAAAATTTGGAAAGGGCTGGAGAAGGCTAGGAAAGGCTATTTTATTGCGAATCGAACTTGAATTGTCAAAAAGATCCCTGCTATTATAGAATCGATAAGATCCATGAATTATAGTTATCCCTTGTATTGGCGCAGAAAATTCAGACTAAATTTATATTTTATAACTTGGTGAGTTTATTGGTTGTAAATTTGTTTCACATTTAGTTTGTACTTCCCGTCGTCCAGAACAGAGTATTCTGTTTCATTCGGAAAGTTGATATGAAAGGACCAAGACAAATAGTAAAGGTATGTTTAGCTTGCTATTAAAAGTAAAAATTACTGTTCAAATCAGTCCCTCCCAAGGGTACGGTCTAATAAACCCTGTCCCAATTTCTAAACAATGCGCTCAAATGTTTGTTTATTTCTGAAATATTTTTATCAGACTTTTTGTATGATATTTAACCAAATCAGTGAATTTGGGCTCAAATTTGATTAATATTATTAAGATTTTAATAAAAAAGGTGATGAAGTCATGTTATTTTGCTTAAAGATGGACTCTAGTCCTGAAGCCTGGCAGTGCGCTCATAGCAGATAGTTCAAAAAAATGTTCCTATCTTGAATAACTTTTGAACCAGCAGAAATATTTCAATTCTGTCTCGGCAAAAATGTGTCTGGGTCAATTGCGCATATTTACTATAAGTGTCGATATAATTGCGTATTTATAAGTATTTTTAAACTTTGAAAAACCAAAAAATATTTTGGTTGAAAAACATATCGATACAAAAACTTTTTTCCTGGTTGCGCTATGTATAATGTTTTAATCTATGAAAGTTAGCTCAATATCTCAGCTTTATTCTGATATGCTAACCAACAATGTGCAAGATCAATTTTTTGAG
>JAQIWA010003587.1:0-10137 GCA_034693305.1 Eueremaeus valkanovi | reverse complement strand
TTCCTCGAATTCAATGGATCCACAACTGAAGAACTGAATTACAGATCAGAATGTGTTCGACAAATCGCTGTATCGAACGGTGGATCCAATTTCGAGTGTTCGTCGAACCCGGAGGACAGGAAGAGTATATGGAAGGCCAGACATGAGCTATACTACGCCTGTCTGGCCCTTAAGCCCAACTCTACGGCTCTCGTGACCGATGTTTGTGTTCCGATATCGCGATTAACTGAAATGATTTTGCGTACAAAACAATTGATTGGCGAACAGGGAGTGATCGGACCCACGTTCGGACACGTAGGCGACGGTAACTTCCACGCGATCCTGGTCATCGAACGCAATAATGAGGAAGAGTTGGCCCGGGCCAAATCAATTGCTACTAAAATGGGTGAAACAGCACTGGAATTATGCGGCACGTGTACTGGAGAGCACGGGGTTGGCAGAGGAAAAGTAGGTTTACTGCAACAACAATACGGCACCTCTGCTATAGAAGTGATGAAGAACTTGAAACTGGCTTTCGATCCAAATAACCTCATGAATCCAAACAAAATATTTTGAATATTTTCTATTGAAATAAAAAATTTTCGCAAAATTCATATTTTGTACAAAAACTCAATCAATTACTCATTAATTATAATTAATGAATATAAGACTGGACAAGACATGGATCATCTGTCCATATAGACTTGAAGACATAGTTGTACTCAAGTATCTATAATTATGGTTGGAGCGAGTATCGAACAGAGGACCATGGACATCTGCGTAATATTTTCTTATCAAGTTCTAACTTCAAGGTAAGCCTTACATAACAGTGTAGTACTTGTATTGTAAACAATTGTCAATAAATTGCATTCATTTTTATACAATAAATAGAAATCAAATTATAAAATGTTTTGCATTAAAAATAATTTAATAAAATCTGTTAATTATTATAAAAAGTCTTATTCATTGAGAAAGTTATCACAACTTAAAGAGAATGGAGTAGTACTGAAAAGACTGCAAACAATATTGGGTGAGAATAACGTCTCGACAACAGAGTCTGTGCGCGAACAACACGGAAAGGACGAGGGTCATTATCAGAGTATACCACCCGATATTGTTGTGTTCGCTGAAAACACATCACATGTGAGTGAAGTACACAAACTGTGTTACGAATCAAATATACCTATCATTCCGTACGGCACTGGAACTGGACTCGAAGGGGGAGTCAATGCAATGAATGGAGGAATTTGTATAGACTTAACGAAAATGAATAAAGTTTTGGAAGTGAATGGACAGGACTTCGACTGCACTGTTGAGGCCGGCCTCGATTGGCGGTCGCTTAACGAGCGTTTGAGAGACACTGGTTTGTGGTTTCCAGTAGATCCAGGTGCCAGTGCTTCCATCGGTGGAATGTCAGCTACAGGTGCCTCAGGTACTAACGCTGTGGCCTTCGGAACAATGAAACAAAATGTCCTTAATTTGGAAGTCGTTTTACCGAACGGTCAGATCATAAATACGAGCGGAAAGACCTGTCGTTCGAGGAAGTCGTCGGCCGGTTATGACTTGACCTCCATTTTTGTCGGAAGTGAAGGAACTTTAGGCACAATAACTAAAATTTGTCTGAAATTGAGTGCAATTCCTGATGCGGTGGCGTTAGGCGTCTGTAGTTTTCCTGACGACAAGTCAGCCATCGATACAGTCATCGAAACATTGCAGTCGAGTATTCCGATCGCAAGAGTAGAGTATTTGGATAACTCTGCGATTAGTGCCTGTCGTTCCTATAGTAAAGTCAATCTACCCGAGAGTCCGACCCTTTTCCTCGAATTCAATGGATCCACAACTGAAGAACTGAATTACAGATCAGAATGTGTTCGACAAATCGCTGTATCGAAAGGCGGATCCAATTTCGAGTGTTCGTCGAACCCGGAGGACAGGAAGAGTATATGGAAGGCCAGACATGAGTTACACTACGCCTGTCTGGCACTGAGACCCAATTCCTCAGACATCGGAACCGATGTTTGTGTCCCAATATCGCGATTAACTGAAATGATTTTGCGTACAAAACAATTGATTGGCGAACAGGGAGTGACGGCACCGGTGTTCGGACACGTAGGCGACGGCAACGTTCACACGAGTCTAGTGTTTGAACGCAATAATGAGGTAGAGTTCGCTCGGCTTAAGGCCATCGCTAATACAATCGGCGAAATAGCACTGGAATTATGCGGAACCTGTACTGGAGAGCACGGGGTTGGCAGAGGGAAAGTAGGTCTACTGGAGAAACAATTCGGAAGCACTGGTATAGAAGTGATGAAAAACATAAAACTGGCTTTGGATCCAAAAAACCTCATGAATCCAAACAAAATATTCTGATTGTTATCTCTTTTCAAACAAATTGTTCACAAAATTCATATTTCGGACAAAAACTCAATCAATAAGTGATTCATAAAAATAAATAAAAACATGATTTGTATGAAAACCAATTAATAATAACTTTAATTCATTTTAATTACATTATAATTATTAACTTATTTACTCATTCATGGCATCCATACCCTCAGCTTCGAACTCATTTGGCATCACTTCCTGATCTCTGGACCGGGAGTTCAGCAGTTCTTTCCTGACCTCAGGAGTGATCCCATAATGAGATTTGACTCTTAAGAGCTCTAAAAGCGCGTCCTTTTGCTCACTCGACAGGTCCTGTTTGTAGTGCTGCACAAATACGAGCAGACACTGGTGCCAAAGCACCGGCAGCTCTCTCTTATCGTTAGCGAACCTCAAGAAGTGATAGACGAGTCCATCGATGACTCGATACGGAAGCGCATACTTCTTATTGATGAGAATGTGCAGGAAAACAGAGTTAGCGCCGGAATAATCCATTTCCGCGATCTTCAACATTGCGGCGCACGAATGGAGAACAGGTATGTGATGTTTGGCCATTACGGAGCCGATGATGACGGCCTCCCTGAGCGTACAATTGCCGGACTCGCACAACGGAAGTATAATGCCTTTGAAAAAGGCGGCGGATTTGAAGAGGGCTTTCCTCAGCGCCTGATATAAGTGAAAGTTTAAGCGCTTATACTCTTCGATGTCGTCTCGAATTCGCGGCAGAAGTATTAGATTGAAGAATCTCTGCGCCATTTTGTCCTTCAGATTACTCGTGAATATTCGCGTCGCCGCCATCATTGCCGACGCTGTCCACCCGTCCGGCTCTGTTATGCTCAGCACTTGTTCCCAGTTATTCAGCGCCGGTATTATTTTGAACGCTTTCGGCAGTTTTCCGCTCCGATAGCGCGACAGAACTGTCTTCACTCCTCTGTAGAGCTCAACCACTCTCTCATCCATGTCCTGCACCCGAACACTGTTCGCATCGGACAGTTGTGTCTGCATTTCCGTCTCTTTTTCTCGCAGTTTCTCCGTTATATAGTCGGCTAAAGTGCGCCTTTGGGTCGAGTCCTTACTCATGAACACCTCCAGTGCCTTCTCGTCCTCTTCACTGATCTTAATCTCTTCGTAATATTCTTCGTCTGCATTGTGTCCGTCATTATCACTGTTGTAGTCATCATCTGATTGGCTGTCATCCGAAGCCTCTCTATCTGTCCGTCCACTCAGTTTCGTCTGTTTATTGAGCCTCTTGTGGCCACTACTGGTGCCTAATCCCAGTTCTTCCTCCAGTTCCGTCTGTTGTCGTTTGGCTGAATCCAGAATACGTCGACTGAGCTTAGGGTCGATGTACTGGTCGTACAGTCGGTATGCAATCAATTCAAAGCAATTTATATTAATTTGGATTCAATTTCAGTCCCATTTCATCAATACTTACGCTTTGTTTGTCTTCACTATCGATGGTGTCATCAGTTTGTCTGAACTTTTGTCTGTCTTTCTGTTTGACGACATTGTGGTCACCGATCTGTTCATCCAAAGGCACATTACGTCCGATGTGTTGCTTCAAAAGCTTCAGTTTCTTCGCTTTACCCATACTTTTGGATTAATTGACACAATATTTAAATACAATTGAATTGAATTGATGTCTAATTTCAATCAATGTTTATATTCAAACACGTGTTCAGACGGTCTGATTCACACATTTAAACACTGTTTGAAAACATAAGCGATTGAACGCATGCGTCATCTCTTGCACACAAATCCAGTTTAATTGGCGCTACAGTTGAAAAATTAATGAGTGATCAACCCTGGGTCAAATGACACTGTATTTCTTAATTAATGTTTTAATAAAATATAATTAATTAATATTTTTTATATATTCATGCATTGAAACTAAAACTTTGATTTATCACAAGTTATTTGATATGTTATTTCAAAATATGATAAAAATGATCAGTGATGGCCAGCCTAGACTAGATTGAACTTGAATATGACCAGAACATTATTGTCATTTGCGTTTAAATTCTGCAGAGCTGAATCTAATTTTGAATAATTTATAATTTACTGATAATTCAAAATTCATAATCATTTCTATAGCCATAACAATATTGCAGTCAATTTAGTTAACATTTGTCACCTCGATACTCCCCCCCCTTGGTCATATATGTTGTAAATATATTGTTGATTCAGAAATTAATACATTTCAAACATCTGTTATAAAAATGAATCGAATTTATGTAAAATTGTTTATTAATATTAATATGAGTTTTGTCTTAAATATATTCAACTAAATATCGCTTTTATATGTATGCGGACGACGTGTACTGATATTACAGTTCAGAAATGCTTTTCAAACTTCAAATGTTTTCATTGAAAAGCATTTTCTTCAATAATTCATTGAACAATGAATTACAGGAAAAATACAGACAAATCAGCGCTAAATCATTAAAGTATTGATAATTTAATTCTTATAAAACTTCATTTGGACAACATCTGGGTCCTAATGAATTGGCATTTAAGCACACGTGTGCTTATTGAACAGTACTAATAAAGTTGTAAATCTCTCTTTTGCACAGGTATGCAGCGAAATGCTCCTTTACCTTTATGTAGCGGCTCATTTGTACCAACATTGTTGCAATCATTGGTAAATCAAGTTTTGCTGAATTAGTAATTATTGTAATTGTTTTCAAATATTTTTGCTTTGAATTTCAGCAATCAATTGCCTCGACATTCAGTCCAGTTGAGCAACTATTCCAAGATGTGCTCACTCTCTTAGCTCATTCATACGGCTTGCACCTTCCTCATATATCGAAAGTTTCAGCCAAACAAGTTGAGGTACGACTAGTTGCTGAAAGGAGCCAGGTTGAGTTTGGTGGGCCATTAATTGGATCAGTTATATAAATGATCCTCGTTATGAATTGGTGATCAAAACTGATTCCAATTCTCTTCGTTTAAACATATTTAGTCATCGATTATATATTTAACGTCTTTTCATGTCTTGTCTGCAACTCTGACTACAGATATCAATTGATTGCAGTCTTGAGATATATTAGACGTTGAATATGAATATTCAGTACTAATGGACTCAACAATTCATAAATCAATTAAAATTGTTTCATATTTTGAATAAATTATTTCAAATGTAAATTTATTTAAAAAATAAATTTTTAAATTTGTTTTTTGCATACTTTGCTCCAAAACATAACATAAGAATAAAATTGTTAATTATTTGCATTTTTATTCAATATTTGATTATTAAAATTCATAAATAATTTATAATTTTCTGATAATTCAAAATTCATATTCATTTCTATAGCCATAACAATATTGCAGTCAATTTAGTTAACATCTGTCTTCCCGATACACCCTTGGTCACATTGTTGATCCAGAAATTATTGCTTTTCAAACATCTGCTATAAAATGAATCGAATTTACATAAAATTGTTTATTAATATTAATTAGAGTTTTGTCTGAAATATATTCAACAAACATAAGACGTGTACTGATATTAACAGTCCGGGTCAGCAATGCTTCTCAAACTTCAAATGTTTTCATTAAAAAACATTTTCATCAATAATTCATTGAACAATGAATTACAGGAAAAATACAGACCTCAAACATCTTGGTCCTAATGAACTGGCATTTAAGCACACCTGTGCTTATTGAACAGTAATAATAATGTTGTAAATCTCTCATTCATACAGGTTTGCATTGTAATGTCCCTGAGCTTTAACATAAGGGCGCATTTGGTCCAACATTGTTCCAATCATTGGTAAATCAAGTTTTGCTAAATTTTATTATAATTATAATTATTAGTAATTCTTTTAATTGTTTTCAAATATATTGTTAGAAATACTTTGAGTATTTGGCGAACAGTTTAACGAATTCGCTGTTATTCTGGTCTTCCCTTATATCTAAAAACAATTCATTTGATTTCTTTCTCCGATTGATCCAACATTTCAGTCACCTATTTCATTGCCTGGCTCACACCAAGCGGTTCCTCAACCCCTGAGTTGCCTCCAATCAGTTTTTTGGCCATCAAATTGGTTGACATCTCTTCGAGTCATCCCTTTTGTTCCTTCAGTTCTTTATTCGGAAGAATAGATGTCATTGAGAAATGCAACGGCACCGGTGGCCAACTCTAGTATGACATAAATTTCACTGTCTGTCCACTCGTTTTCAGCCATATTTAGTCATCGATTATATATTTAACGTCTTTTCATGTCTTGTCTGCAACTCTTGTGTTGAATACATATATCAATGTATGCAGTCTTGAGATATATTAGACGTTGAATATGAATATTCAGTACTAATGGACTCAAGAATTCATAATTCAGTTAAAATTATTTTATATATTAAATACAATTATTTTGAATGTAAATTAATATAAATAATAATTATTTTTATAATACTTATAAAACTATTCATTTTTAAAATTGTATTTTTGCACAATTTTGCTCCAAAAACATAAAACGAGAAATATTTTTCAATTATTTGCCTTTTTATTCAGTATTTGATTATTAAAATTCATAAACAGATCACAAGAATTCAATCATTTATTTCTTTTAATTAAATTAAATATAATTTTTGATATAATTATAGAAATTATGTCAAAAAACAAAACTAATCCTTTTATCAGTTCCGGTATAAATAACTGGCCTTTCGTTGATATATTCGGACAAAATCTTATAGTCGAGGTAATCAGTGTTAAGTCGTTTGATGTCCTTGCTCATCAAAATTTTATACCCGTCTCCTCCATTTGCTATATAGTTGGGAACAATAACTTTGTAGACCTCTGTCTCATTCAGTGGTCGATATTCAGGAACTCTACAGTCGGCGCATCTGATCAGCACTTTATTCACTTTATGAAAATCAGCTCGGCTCAAATTATATTCAACTCTAAGCCCCGACATTTGTAAGAATTTTCCGTTGTGCAGCTTTAAGGTTGGGTCCTTGCCCCCAACATTGTACTCAAGCATGTCTTTTACGGTTTTGCCTTTAATTATAAAATTGAATAAAAAGTTATTAAAAAACGGATTGAAAGCATTAAGTATTATAAGTGCTAAAGATTGAGCATGCTCAAATTGCATAGACTTTCGACTATTATAGGCAGAAGTGTGACTAGATCAAATGAACAATTTTAGGATTTAATTTAAATTATAACAAATATGCGTTGATTTAACACAAATGACCTGTCATTGAGAGGATTATCATTGAGTTATTGAAGATCAGAGTTGTCATCACATTTTCCATTGTAATGTTTCCGTCCCTATATATCGCATCCAGTGTTGTCCGAAAGCCACCACCATTGGTCACAGCGACGGCTGCGTCTGTCCAACCCGTGCCAGTTCGCGGTCTCTTTCGCATCACATACTCGACCGTCGCATCGGTTAATAGATTTCCGAAATTACATTCTCTGACCGAACAGTTAGGATTGCCATCTAATAAGACATTAGACTTTCCGATTACTTTCTCATATATAGGGTATTCGGTTTGGATTTTCTTTTCATATTCTTTGACCACTTTTGCCACTTCAGGATCTGTTGAAGAATTTTAATACAATTGCCATAAATTAAGCCATAAATAAAATAGAAATGAATGCAAACCTTCGGACATTGTATTGTCTAATAGTATTGGCTTTCCATCAAATCTGGTAACATTTCCGCTTTCATCGAATTCAATGTCAATTAGACCCAGATATTTGCTGAATGCAAAAGCCTGGACAATGAGCGTCTGGTGTGAGCCATGTCTTATGATCGTTGGATAATCATCGACAACCGGTTCGATTGACGGAGGCTTTGAATGTGGGTTGGGATACAACAGAGTATGAGAATGTCCGCCAACTATAACATCCATTTCCGGTACTTTCTCGGCAATTTCCTTGTCCTTAAGAAAGCCCGAGTGACCCAACCCTATGAAGACATTGATTCCTTGACTTTTCAAATGCTTTATCTCTTCTTTAATGCAATCGATTTCATCCATGAATTTGATTGTCTTTCCCGGACTTGAGATAAAACTTGTGTCCGGTGTTATATAACTGAGGAAAGGGATTGAAATATTAATTTATATGTGCATTACAACTGAAAAAAACAAGATCACTTGAAGTGAGCTTGCTTGTTATCTTTAACTTACCCAATGACTGCAATCTTATGTCCGTCCACTTCAAAGACAATGGATTTCTTAATCTTATCCTTAAGTTTCGGTTCATTAGACACATCTATATTACAGCAAACCGTAGGTATGCTCTGTTTGATTGCGTCCACAAACGGTGCAAAGCCCTCAACACCCGCTCCGAAGTCATGGTTCCCGATAGTCATGGCATCGTATTTGAGGAGTTTAGTGAACTCTGCGACCACTTTCCACTTGAATAGGGTATAAAACAGAGTGCCTTCAAAATTGTCGCCGGTGTTCAGGAATAGACTGTTATTCCTATGCTTTTCACGAATTTTTTTGACCTGAAGTTCAAACAATGAAATTATATCTGAATTAAAAGCATTTATTGATTGGTTAGGAATATATTCTAAACCTTAGCCGCAATTCTTGCGACTCCACCGAAACATTTGCCTAATTTGGCGGTATTTTCATCGCAAGGACTGCTCCAGACATCGACTGATTGGAAATGCGAGTGAAGATCGTTGTTATGTATTATAGTTAAGTTAAATGAGATAACACTTGAAATATTATACGCAATGAATAATAGCAAATAATTTAAGCAATTCATGGCTTTTCCGGACTCTCAACACAATTACACTTTTAATTTGCAAATAAAATCAGTTTATATACAAAAATAAATAATCTATTTATGACTTCAATCGCAAATTAATTCATGTCATAAGTGGTAAACAGTTGTTATAATTCCCGAAGAAATTGATCTATAGATGAAAATTGAATTTGAAGGCCAATCGGATTCTATAATGAAATTCAGGCCTAATATTGATTCAAAACTTATTGTGAATAAAAATAATTTGCGATAATTTTAAAGCTGATTAAATAGTATCCAAGTTATTGTAAACTCGAGTCTATTGAAAGTCATATTTAATCAAATTATCACTTAATCATAATAAAAATGTTACCAGGCATATATATATATATTTGTTTAGTGTTACAGCTATTACAGATCAATTTATTCAGGCATATCATATGGAACTTGCTCTTATTCAGAGATTGATGGATTGAAGGATTAATTTTGGTGTTTATTTTTGAATTATTAAGTGTTCTAGATCAATCTGATGTGTTCTAGTCAACTTAACTTTACAAATAATCAATAATCAGGAGCATTTTTCATAAAAATATTGATTCTGATGAGTCGTGTTTTCCTGCGTTTCTTCTTTTTAACCTAGTTACTTTATAAATATAATGATTTCACCTTTGGTCGTATGTTTGAAATTCATTGTGTGTTTATTATTCTGATAGTGTTAATCAAGATAATATTTTAACTCTTTGTTATCATAATATTCAAGAAAAAAATTATCATTTGTTTATTGATGTCTCAGAAAAATAGTGATAATTATTAAGAAGTTATTTAAGTAAATTACAAGTATTCAATCATTTATTTCTTTTAATTAAATTAAATATAATTTTTGATATAATTATAGAAATTATATCAAAAAACAAAACTAATCCTATTATCTGTTCCGGGGTAAATAACTGGCCTTTTGCTGATATATTCGGACAAAATCTTATAGTCGAGGTAATCAGTGTTAAGTCGTTTGATGTCCTTGCTCATCAGAATTTTATACCCGTCTCCTCCGTTTGCTATATAGTTGGGAACAATAACTT
>JAQIWA010003586.1:0-10140 GCA_034693305.1 Eueremaeus valkanovi | reverse complement strand
GACATATATGTCAAAATATAAACTCAAATATCTTCGGATTTCTTGGTCCGATTTTAACTTTACACGGCTAGAAATGTTACTTGTGAGATGAGGTAACTTACTGTTACGTCGCCACTGGTTTAATTTCATTTCAAACAGCAATGAATCAAATGTTTAGATACGGAAACCAATAGTTTAGAAATTTTCTCTAATAAATAGTTTAATAAAAAAAATATTATCTAACTGTCAGTCAAAAAAGTTATTAATAATTAGGGATAGCCAGGGCCATATACTTTTAATCTTTTCTGTGTTGAAATATTACCCGATATGTCCAGAACCTATCATGTTTATTTAACTTTTATCAATAATCGAGCATTTTTTGTCTATCAACACACGTAACCAGAGTTTTGAACAATATTTCCTTGTTTCAATCGTGCTTACACTAATCCAGCGTGCTTGATCATATGAGCTAACATATTGAAATCATTGAATTGAAATTATCTTTTATTGTATGATAAATATCTGACAGAACAGACATAAAGTAAAGTTCTTTCTATAAAAGGCTTTCGCAGACGACTAGAGTTCAAACGAATGTCTTATCTGTTTAAAGGATCCAATGCTCTACAGATGCTCTACCGGTGCTAAAAGGTTTTGCACTAACATAACAGAGATATAGTTACAGAGATGCGTTTGTCTGCTCTTATTATTCCGATAAAAAAATTAGACGAAAAAAATTCACAAAAATAATGAAAAGAATGCTTTGAAAAAGTATAAGCCTTTTGGCGGAGTTCAGGATTGTTTTATTTCAATAATTTTAGAATTCTTAGTGACAGCATGTCTGAAATTATTACAACATTAGCCAGATTGGATCATTTTGGTTTTATATTAATTTTAATTAACTCAACCGAAGCTAATGAATAATATGTGTTATTATAAGTCTAGAAGTGTTTTCTTTTATTATCATTAATCGAGTATTTTATTTACTGTCAATTAGTTTTAAAGTTAAAATCTGTCAACACTTTAAGTAAATTATTTAATAATTTTTAATCAAAACTGAACACTATTTTCACAATAAAAATGTTTTTAATCAGAAAAGAAGACAATTTTATTTTTAGTGTAATTTTTTATGAATTTTTAAATTGGATTTTATAGGAAAAAATGCAAAAATCGATATTTCATTTTTGAAACTAATGTAAAAATAGTTTATATTTTCGATGAAAAATTGTTATTTTATTTCCCTTTTCGTCCTATTCTTTATTTATTATAATACTATTAGTCTTATGATAACTTAGTTGTGTTAACTCATCCAATATTCAGCGTTATTTGAAGCAAATTCTGATTTGTTTACGAAAATTCATTTGAATTTTTCTATTTTTAAATCATTACAAAAGACTATAATTTGAATGAAAGAAAAAAATTAATTCAAATTTTATTTATTCATTATTTAAATCAATTCAGCCATAGGTTGATTAAATACACGAAATAGAACAAGCAAGCTTCATGATTTGAAGTTGGGTGTGGGTGCAAAGCACTAAGATTTGAATGTTCAATGTTTTATCAGAAAATTACACACAGAATATACCATAGATTGAATAAACTACCCTTGTCTATCTCTATTATTCCTTTATGTCATTTTTGCAGAGAGGGTTAGCCTCAGCCAAAATCCTAGGGGGGTCTACCCTCCTCTGTGCTCCACCCATTGCCTATCTCTGCCTTTTTGATACCCGGATCAACAATAATAACATATTATTAGCCAATCGGCAGCACTTAAAACATTTTTATTTTCAAAGCAGTCGAGTGTATGATATGATTTGCTTTAAAAATATTCTCTAATACTCTTAGAGTTTGTTTTTATTATAAAATTCTATGAAATTCTGAAATTTTGTTTTGAAAGCATATTATTTGTTATATAATTCAATTAATACTTCAAATACTGAAAACAACATTATTTTTGTCAGAATTTATAATTTAAAAAGAATAGAATAACAATCAATAGATGGTCTGGAGTCTAAAGTTTGAAGATTTTGCAATTTGTGAGATGAAGCCAGCTTTAAACTCTAATAGCTGGATGATACTAATTTAGATGGTTAAAAGTTAATTAATAAACTTAGTAGGCTCATTTATAAACTAGTTTTCAGTAATCAGTTGAATATTCAATGAATGTATTAATACTTTAAGCAAAACTTTTATCAATTAATCTAATTATTTGTTCATTTAATTGTATTAATTAAATACAGATTAGAAATAAATTGAATACAAGTCATGTGAACAATAATCCGATACTAATTAGAAAGACTACTCTTTTTCCAACATTTTATATCAAAACTTTCTCATATTATATCTTAAAAGTCTCAACAAATAGTCTGAAAAATTAAGTCCAATTCCTTATGCAATAGTCGTCTTCATATACTTCGTAACACATACTGTAAACACAAAATGTTAAGTCGTTTTAATTTTGGCGATTTTGATGAATAATTCAAATTCTGAATAGAAATAAATGATTGAATGAAAATAAAAAGATTTTCATTTACAGTATATGTCTTGAAGTCAACTAATATCTGTTACAAATATATCTATAATTAAATTGTATTCTATACTAAATAATCGATTGAATTATAAATAGGTTCAGACGAGCCGTATGTTTGTCTCATTAAATATTGAACATTACATAAGAAATCCATTCAAAGGATTATTTCATATATTATGCGAACTATAGTTAAAAAATTAATGAAATCATTAGATATTGAATAATAATTAATAAATAAAAGTTAACTTTCGCAGACATTCTAATTGAAACTTGATCATAAGTAACCTTTCTTATATTCTACGGCAAATCGTTAGCATAGTCTTCAGTACTGATCTCTGGCTCATCGCTCTGTTGCTGAACGCAATCATTGACATCATTGGTCTGGCACTGACCGTAATAGAAGCCCAGGTATGATATGGCCATTAGGCCAGTATTAGGTGGCCTGTTATCGAAATGCGTTTGGATAAAGAACCTGGGTGCTCCGTACTCCAGATTAATAGTAAGCGATAACTTTCGCCATTTTTCATAACTCGGATCAGTTTTATTCGTGTGAAGAGGGCTTTGATTTCCTGGCATTGCTTTCGATGCACTCCAAACACATCGGTTCTCCTTCTCCTGCTGGTAGACCACTAAGTCTTTTATGCCGTTCCCATGAATTAAATAATCTAATATAAGACAGCCTTCAAGTCAATCGAATGGAAAGTCAAAAACGAAAAATATATTAATATATTATAATTTGTGGCAAAAAATAAAATAAAATATTCAATCGATTGATCAAAAAAAATGAAATTTTATCTTCTGATACAGAGATGGCCAGACTATTCAACTATAGTAATGGTCAGACTATAGAACTGGTCATATATGAGTAATAATGTAGACAGTATTCAACTTAATCAAGGTTGCTTATTTCGCCTTGTTAGCTGATTGATTTGTGTTTCCAATTCAGCCCGGCTCACATTAAATTAAAAATCAGTGCAGAACAAAGCCACACAATGCTGACCATAAATGCTCGGGTTTATAGAGTAATTGTAATACCTTTTAAATGATTCTCAGTCTCGAAGTAAGGTGTGATGAGTCGAGCGCCAGAAGAAAAGGATTTGATTTGAGTGATGTTTAATAACATTAAATACCTTTTGCCTAATATTGGTCTGATTTGACCCTTAGTTAACTTGAAATACGAGCCAATAATTGGATCGTTAGTTATGCCGCAGTCATCTCTCTCGAAAGTGCAGCTCCAGATGGGCTTGGGTAGATTTATAATCTCATATTCGGGCTGATCTTCCGGCCAATCACGGGATGAGACTCTTCTTCGTCCATAAACTGATTGAATAATAATCACAATAACTATAACTAAACGAAAGACAAACAAATTCATTGTAAATACAAATAAATCTAAACTTGAAATTCACATCACATCACTTAGAAATTGCCACTAAATTCTCATTTTATTAATTGTTTTAACTGATTATTAATTTTTTATTAACAAACATTAGTTCACTTGTTAACAAATAAACATAAATGATACAGGTGTAAAATTAAATAACTGGCTCTAAAATAACTATAAGACGTATTCATCTAATAATTATTCCGACACATGTCATGTAAATGTCCTGAGAAGAGGAATTTCACGGTTTTTCCGCTCTATACTAATCTGAAGCCAATCAGTAGTAATACACGTTTGCCTTCGAATCGATTTGATTCATAAAACTGGATGTTTTGCTATTTCTTACTCGTATTTCCTGAATGTTTTCATTCCTATTCCACACTATTTTCTAATATTCAAATGCAATTCACTTTTGAATATCCAAATAAGAAGTGAACAAAACTTATAGCAATTCTCGTATATTTAGTGATGATTTGCTTGACGTTTGATTCACAATCAATAAAGTAGTTATTGATGTTTGATAAGATATCTTTGGTAACCATTTCCGGCTTATCCTTGCTTTTACTAGGATTACTGCACCCACATACAATACATACAGTGTAATTTCTATTATCAAATTCATATACATGTGCAAGCTCTGCCAAGAGACCAAATTGTGCTGGTTTGCGAAAATTTTATTCCAATTTTATCCAATTTTATATGAATTCGAGCAATATTTGTCTGAATTCAATAAAAATGAACATGTTCGAATTTTGACATAAAAGTATTGTGATTCGCAAATGTGCCCAAAACCTGTGAATTTGCATTTCTCATAGACATTGCTTCTATTGACTGAATGCATACACTTTATGATACAAATAAAATGTGACTCATTTATAATGAGTAGAGATTTGGAAATAATTGCTATTATTTAGTCTGATATGCAGTTCTGTATACAGACTGTATTGAAATTGAGTGAGAATTCATTGTCAACATGTGTTGAATTGTTTATAAGTTTGAAGACATAAATACAGGGCAGAGATAGGCAATGGGTCTGACGACAGGAGGGTAAGCCAAAATTCTGCCAAAAGGGGTACAATGAATCACCCAATTTTCGCCCAAAAGTGCCCCATCATCGAAATCAGAGGGGGGTCAGCCAAAATCCAAAATCACAGGGGGGGTTACCCCCACCTGTGCCCTCCCCATTGCCTATCTCTGATACAGGTATTATTAAAGCACTAGAATTAGAAACGGATTTTGAACAATAGCTTATGCTTGAGTATAATTTGCACGATAAGCAAGGAACACTTATTTAGTATCCAAAATAATGGTGATTTCACTGATTTGTATCGTCAGCCAAAAGACAAGGGAATATTTGACTCATTCTGCAAACAAGAAAGGTATTATTATTACAATAGAGTACTGTACTGTGTACATTCATGAGTCATGTATGTCAACTGCATTGTCAACAGAACAGTAATCAGTATTCTTGCACAAATCCTATTCCTTTTCAAGAATTCCTCTTCAAAACTAATAATTTGCACCTGACTACAAAATGAAATAACTGAGCACTTTATTCATGTCGTCAAAGAATATGATTTCATGCTATATCAATAAAATTATTCATGCGCTTTATTTTCTTATCTTGCTTATTTATTTTTCATTTTAAAAATACTTATCCGTAAGTTTCTGTATATTTATAGACTTATGGATCGTTTGTCAGAATATTCAGTGTAGAACCTTTAACCTAAATTCGTTCAACATTTGGACATTTTTTGGTTAATTTTTAATGTTTGTCCGGCACCGCCTCAAGACCCAGGGTTTACTCCTTTGCAAATCCCCAGTGCTAACCTAGAGCAATTGTGGTCTAAAATATCAAAAGCACATACAGGTATAATACAATACTTTAATAACAATTTTTTATTTTTATAACTCTCACAATCATATGGTTATTCAGCTCAAGTGGTTTATTAATCTTATTGACACAAAAGGTGAACAAAGAGTTTGCTTCGAATTATTCATTGAGTTTCAGTCAATTTGCTGCTAAACATATAGAGAGTATGTCATCCATGCTATGAAATGAAGTTTGTCTCACAATATGTCGATAACTGTATAATATACAGTGTATATCCTATTAGTTATTCACTTTCAGTAAACCGAAAAATAAATCGAGAATTTATTCATAGTTTTCGCCGCAAAGTCCAGAATAAAAGCAAAATCTTGTTTCAAATGTTTAGAATTGTATTACATATGAGATTAAGATTCAGTGAGGAATACACGAAAGAAATTGTTGAATTAATGCCTGGATTAGGGAGTGTCGAGTGAATTGGAAATAACTGTATTATTTTTAGAAAACCTAACCATTGTTTTCATTGACCATTGTATACATTGGTCCCAATCTTTGATTCCCGGAATCATTTTTAGAGAACATTAATCATAGCCTTTATATAGCAATAGATTGAGTAATAGAACGAATACAGTGCCTTGATAAATGCAGAGTGAGAGAGGTGAGATAACCCATAAATTACAAGATTATATTCAATTTGAATCTTTCTATGAGGTCGGGTCAAAAGCAAAAATGTACTAATGAGTCATAAGATAAGACTGATAAGAGTGTTCTGCGCCTCAGATTCTTAGCTCTGATAATGACACAGAAGGTAAGTGGGTTATAAACCATTTTGCTCGAACAAGGGCATTTTTTGATAAATTTTTAATTCATCTCATCTAAATTCAATCAAGATTATTTAATGTCTTCATAATAACATTCATCTTTAATTAACAAGGGCACAAATCTAATGATGGCCAAGCTTATGAAGTTAGATTCTAGAACTTAGTTAGAAGGTATTTGAAAAAGTCATACCAAAAGTAGGAGAGGGGTCCAAAACTCACCGAATTTTTAACCAACCAAGAAAACTATTGGAATAAAGGCACTTATTTTTTACCATTAAGCTATAGCTCCCTTGGTCACCCTAATTATCGCAAAGCCAAAGAGTAATTTGAATTAAGGCTGAATTTCAATCTATTCTTAAATGAGTTGATAAGTCATTAATTACCAGAGTCCGGAAAACACAGCAGCCTTACCCTATACATGAGTCTGGTGTCATTACAACCAACAATGGGGTCGGCACATCCTCAATAGTTAACAGGTTAGATTTCAAACGAAGTTCAAAGATGACAATTTGGGGCTGAAAAGCCACTGTTGGAACTGAAACTTTCCATTTGAAACCGCATACTTGAACTGTGTTTGAAAGTTAACCTGATTACTAGTGAGTTGATGTGTTAACCCCCTTTGTTTGTTATGATCACACCAGACTCATATGAACGGCTAGGCTGCTGTATTTTCCGGACTCTGGTAATTAGTCATTAATTAAAGTCGACTAATGTCTAGACTGCTTCCAATTAAACCGAACTGTACTGAACTGTAATGAGCTGTACTGACCTAGATCATTTTTAGAGAACATTAATGATAGCCTTTGCAGTAACTATATAGCAAAGTGACCGGGATCAACAAATATAAAATGATGATAAATGCAGTGAGAGAGGTTAAATGGTAATAATTTGTTGAATGAACTTAGTTTTTAATCAATTACTGGATTTCACTGTAGAGTTTCGGTGCCATTGGCCTTAGGAGCTCAATCCAGGCAATCTTATCTTTAAAAAATTTCAAAACAATTCAGAACATCTGCTTATTCTCGAAATAAGAATTAAACAAATGCAAGAAAAACGAGAATTAAATTCATTTCTTTGAAAATATAAAGAATATTCTGTAGAATAAGCAAAGATAAGGCCAGACATAGACATAAGCTGTGAGTCATTACAATCTTGAATCGATTTAACATTAAATAATAAATTGAATGATTAAATAAATTGAAAATTAACCAGAGCACATATTAAAAATTTTCAGTGCTAGTTACAGTTCAAATCAAATTATTTTTGAAACTGAAATCAATACTGAATGCCATATATTATAAATCAATTAAATCATATCTAATATTCATTAATCATTTGTTTTATTTTTTAAGAAAAAATTAATATTAACTTCAAATTTAAAATTGATTTCTTTGTGAAAAACAAAAAAAAACATTAACTTTCTATCGATTATTCAATTCAAGGATTTATTAAAGAAAATAAAAAACAGAAATAATTATAACTTTAGTAATAATTTTTTAAATAAAACAAATTTTTCTATTTTTCGTTTAGAGAACGGAATTAATTATTAATATTTATAATAAAATACTTTTTTCATTCACTACATATCCAATGATTGGCTTTAAATAAAATGATATAATTATATGAAAAAACAATTATTTTTTTAAAAATAGTGTAAATTAAAAAACATTATATAAACTAAAGTTATAAAGAGTTTGACTAATATTTGGAATAAAATTCTATAAAAATTATTTAATAATACTTTTGGTCCGGAATTATATACTCTTCGTTAAAAAATACTTTAAAAGCTAAGAATTGAAATGAACAGGGATATTGAAGAGTCTATTTTCGGCACCTGAGCTACAGTTATAGCAAAGTGCCCACGAATTCATTGAGATCGCATTCGTTGGCCTCATTCCGTTCGCACTGTCCGTATTTGAATTTCATGTCAGATATGGCAACGAATCCAAACGTATTCTTATGGCCTTTGAGACGGACTTCGATGAAAAATCTGGGATCACTTCGGCCCAAATCTATACTAACACTGGAACTGAGCCATTGGTATGAGTGGTCATTGATCTTCTGCCAAATGCAGTAATTCCTGACATCTTGTTGTATAAGATAGAGGTTTTCGATATCCTTTCCGCATAGGATATACTCAATGGTAAGGCACCCATAGCGACATCCATTCGTGGGAAAGTACGGTGTTATCAGACGCGCACCGGAAGACTGCGCTTTCGAAATGTCTAGATATAGGAGTCCTCTCTTGCCGTACAACGCCTCAGATGTGTTGGGCCTCAAAGCGAAGTAAGAGTTCATGTTATGCTGATTATGGATTCCGCAGTCGTTTTGGCCGAAGTCACAGTTCCAGAGCTGCAGTCCGTTCATTGATATGACTTCAGGTGCTCTTTGAGCGTCAATTGAGTGTCGATTATAGCTGTTATGTGTTCTCTGTCTATGAGTTCTGTGTCTATACAACGATTCGGCAAAGTATTGGTTTTGGCAGTCGTAGCGGTTATGGCAGTCATCCGGGTCCATGTCACCTCTGTTTTGGCACTTCAGGCGCTGTGTTTCACAATCGACCTGTGCTTGAGTTTGTCTTTGTCTCTCATAATTTTCATATTTTTGTGGCTGAGTTTCCTTTTCTGATCTTCTTTTGTAATATTCGCAGTCATTATCATCGATACAATCGATTTCATTGCCACCGATTGCTGACATCTTATGCTCTCTATTGTCGTGATGTCTATTGTATGCATAGATACTATTGTGATGACCAATACTAACCAGTAGTACCCATAAGATTGTTGTCGAGAAATACATCTCAAACCTGTCATCAAAAATATAATTAAAAATTCATTAATTCTTAACTTTAATTTCAAGTTATTATTTTTTAATCTTAATATTTAACCAAGGTAGGTTCTGAGAAGCAAACAAGTTTATATAATTAGCCTTGTATAAAAATTCCACACAAAAAAATCTGTATTCACTCAACACTATTCTGAACACTATTTTGAAATACTGTACACTTGAAAGGGCTGACTATATGATCATTAGATCGATCACACTGTCTTTACCTGGTTTATCAAATTCATTGGCTTTAATGGATAATCAATGCATATGTTGTCAATCGAAATAGATTTGTAAAAGTAAAGATGCAGGGGTGAAGTTGACTGTCCTCAAAATTATACCTGTCCTATGCTATTAAGAGATCAAATGCAGTTTCAATATACTTTTAACCTCAACTGGTTTTATAAAAATGTTACCAGATAAGTTTGACCCTCTCAAATAGAAAGTCGGAATCTATACTGTATCCCAGATATCCCGGTCAAACAAACCTCATCTCTGCTTATTATGCAAATAAATAGCAGAAAATAATCGCAATTATTATCATTTATTGAGCGAAAGACACAATAGTTTTTCAATATATTTGTCTAATTATTGAATAATTATTGATATATTGAGAACTGTTCTGCTTATCATTACATATGAGATAATAATTGAGATTATATTCTGTACTTTATTTGCATAATATGTAAGTTCAAGCAAATAAATGATAACTATTGCTAACAATATACTTATGTTTATTGTATCAAATGTTTAATTATACAAAACAAACTTCAAA
>JAQIWA010003585.1:0-10141 GCA_034693305.1 Eueremaeus valkanovi | reverse complement strand
TAATAGTCTTATAATGCAATTGAAAGTAGAAGTGAAGAAGAATCGGACAAATGGGCTGATCATAACTGGCCGGTAAGGACAGCAGAAATATTGATATAAATTTGAATTGAATTGATTGCTATTCATAGACGCCGTGCACTCAACTAAAGTTGATATTCTGTGCCGACGTCTTGAATACAATTATAATACAGTTTTTTAAGTGAATTAATAAAACTTTCAAAACAGGAGTTATTTCTTATATTTAAAACTAATTCCAAATTCTTATAACTTGTGTTTCAAATTAAATTAAGCACTTCTTAAGAATCATTCTTGAAGTGGCGACAATCCCCCCCACGCGAGGATGACCCCGTATGTGGTTATTTTCCGAACCTGCGGCGGCACTTCTCCTCGGTTTTCGCCGTTTCCTTCCGGAGCTGATCGATTGCTTGACGCAAACGGGCGGCTTCGCGCTGGCGCTGGTTCGGCTCACGGAGGGCAGCCTCCCAGGCCTCGCGCTCGTTCTGCCGGCGGTTCTCCCAGAGCATGCGCTCGCGTTGGGTCTGATTGCGGCGATGTTTGACTCGATGACATCGGCGGTGGACTTGATGCAGGCCAAGGAGGCGGTGGGGGCGGGACCGCCAAGTGATTGCATCGGCGGAGGGGGGTGTTGTGTTGGTGGTGGGGCCGGAGGCTGTAAGGCATTGGTGTGTTGGTTGGCGGCCATATCACCGACAAAGCGCGAACTGGAAGCGCGTCCGGCAGAGGCGGCGCCCGTTTGAACTCTTGTCTGTTCGGATTGCACCCAATGTGTCGGATGTGCTGGAACTGCTCGGTTCCCCGATTTCTTCCTTAACTTAATTTTATTACCGAATAATCAATTTAAGTATTTATGTCTAAAATCTTCTTTCGCGTCCGTTTCGCCTAAACACTTTTCGCCTAAACACTTTTCGCCTAAACACTTCACCCAAAAACCTTTGCCACACAAAGCTATTCGATAATATATAGATTTACCAAGGTTATATATCGTATTACTATTAATGTCAATATATATTTTACTACGTATTCATAATAAGTGATCTAATAATAGTTCAAAATTTATTCTTGTTCAGTAAATAATAAATTAATTACCAAAATGCTTCTATTGAGAGCAGCAATTAGCATGTACATAATTCTACCATGCGTATCAATATGATATTACTTTGAGACTGTTTAGGCGAAGTGTTTGGGTAAAAAGTTTTTAGGCGAAACGTATGTATTCCCTAAAATCTTATCAAATATTTCTCAATATTTTATTATATAATTATTTTGATAATACAGATGCGGTGAGGGATCAGATGATTGGGCTGACTATGAGTGTGCAATAGCAGCCCATTTATCTGATTCTTCTTCTTGTCATTAACTCAATTTCAAACATTGAATGTTATGTAAAAAATGTAATAATTTTGTAAATAATTGCCTCAAAATAAATATAATATTAATGATCAAGGTCAATGATGTCTATTTTATTTTTTATGTAATGAATGAAAGAAAAGACCCGGACATTACACCTGTCACTATGAAAAGTGATGAAAGCATTCCGGATGAAAATGACTGTTCCTTTGGCACACATTTAGGCGCAAACATTGCACTGATATTCAGAAAAAATCCATTACTTAAGCCTAGAATACAATTGGCCGACAAATAGATCCAATCGTTGGTCACTATTACAGGCAATCGACGAGAATTCGGAGAGAAATTACAGAATATATAAAATGGTATAAATAGGAAACGGATTACAACTAAAACTGAAAATATGGGCGAAAAATGTTTTTTATTGTTCACTAAAAGAGTTGCCAAACAGCCTATGGATGAAGAAGTGCTGAACAGGAGATGAGATGTGATTGAAATCAAATGACTGTTTGGTATGAAATGGAGTGAATCGGAAACGGGTTTTATATTCACTTGAATTGTCGGATATATTGAATACGAGACCAAACAAACCAAATATATATTCAGATAATGTTTCCAACATTTGTCCAGAATTGTCAGTAAAGGCCAGTCATTCGGCTCATCCATAGGTTCTTCAAATTCTATACACAAATTAGTTTTGGATTTGTTTTTATAATATCTATAAAAGCGCTGAAAATAAAAGAAAAAGTTAAACAAAATAATTGTCTTTCAATAGTTTTGTGTCAAATAGAGTATAAAGTTTTTCATACACTCAATGATGAGGTGTAATAGCAGTCATAACAGACTAACAGAATAATGATTGCGACGACAAAGTAGTAAATATAAGCCGATCTCTGGCTCTCAAACATTGATATTGAGGTCATGTGAAGCCCAGACATAAAAATTCCGCTGAAATATACGCCGAATATTAAAATTCGTGAATAATTTTGTGGTAAGAATGCAGTGATTGCGTGAATACAGGTCTGGAATATGCCATTCGATAGGTTTAGTGCAATAATCGATGCAAACGTCAAAATAAAATAAATCATTTCGTATTCAGTTGTGTTAACGATCGCCAGAATTACTATTAGACTCAGAATCAGTGCTTGTATTACAACACTTATTGTGATTCTCCGGGTGAGACTCCAAACTGGACTGCAATCAGAAGAAGTTTTATCATGGTTAATTCATTGCTGAGAAAGTTCACAAACTGTTAGCTCGGTTTTTTAGGGAAATATTTAGTCAAAAGCAGGGAAGGGGTACTGAACTCAGCAAATGCAAACATTTTTTTCAAACCTATGAGGGTCATCCCATTAATCTACCATTAGAATTATTTTCGGGTATAGAGTGTTTTGGTTATATCTACCTGGCCAATCATCTCAGGGCTGTCCAAAAGAGAATTTATGGAATAAATATCTGGTTACATAATAAGGGTCTGAAACTCATAAAATTGAGCCTCGCAAGTTTGAAACTAGAAATCGTACAACATTTCTCTAACACCCTGGACAGTGACATAATTAATCTGTGCTAATTAAGTGTCTCTTATTTAACATTAGATATAATTAATTTTGAGTCAGCAAATAGGAATGAGCTTGTTAATTAAGTCAAGTTTGTTGATTACCTGATTGGCAACAGTATGTTAAATATGATTGCTATGACTGAACAGAAATTGGATGTAATTCCGTAATAGAATATGAGATGATTTTTGTTGACTAAAACGGCTTCACTTTTATTATTATTATCAGTAATTGCATTGAATTTTGAGTCACGAAAGAACTTGTTTTGCATTTCGTGCGATAATTCATAGAATAAAAACAGAAATTAATTATAAGTTTGTAATTGTTTGACAATAGAAAGCATAGAATTTTTATAATTGAAAAAAATGTTATGAAACGATTGCAAAGATAGGAATAAATTAGTTAAGAGTTTAAAACAATACATAATATAAAGAATTGTAAAGAAATAGCTTTTGGTCTGAGAAGTGCAATAAAAAGTATGCGAAAACAATTGATAAGACCGTACAGTATGTGTGAAAAAGTTTTCAAATCCGGAATATAATACTCACGTCTTCCGCATTGAGAATCATATTTGAGGGCAAAGTCATAGCTATTCCTTGAAATAGTATTACGAAGACTACAAAATTGAATCTATCGGTCGGTTCTGGCGATACATATGTCACAGAATAGGGTTCGAAGATCTTTGATTGCTTCCAGGCCGGTTTGATGTCTATTCGTTTGCTCTCTATTAAACTTTTATCGTATGGATCATTGATGTCATCCAAATCTCTACTTCCATACATGGCTTTCAATTCCATTATGAATTGAGAGAATAAATAACTTTTTTCTTACAAAATATTTTCAAATAAATTGTTTTATTTATTATTTTCAGATAATTTTCAAAATTTTTATTCGAGCGGAAAATGTTTTGCGAATTCATATAATAAGAATTTTGGCACAAAATGTGATAAACCCATTGGAAACTGAGAAAAACAAAACTTCATAGCTATTCGCAACTCCTCTTTCTCTCTATAATACGATTATTCTGTTATTTAAACCAATTATTTGATAACCAGAAACACATTAAACAAAAAGTCAAAAGTAATTCAATACAAACAAATAGTTTTCACTTTTATTTTCCTCTTTTAACTTATTGATCGGCTTTAGCTCACATTTAGTTTCATTTATGTTATTAATATCGATATTAATCTGTTATCAAACAAAACACTATAAGTTATGTCGAGAGCAAATATACGGGTAATACGTCTGACGTGACCATACATTAGATCTGATGATTGTCCCAAATATAGACAACATATAACTCTCGAGTATATAAAAGGAATGACTTGTAATTCAATTGACATTTGCTTTAAAATGAATTTTATTTTTTTTAAATGCATTGATAGGTGTATTGAGATCTAGTTCTCAAGGATTTGATTCAATTTTATTCATTTCGAGACTTGTTTTGAATTTTTTCATAATTAATGAAAATAAATTAAAATCAATAATAAATCAAATATCAAAAGAGTACAGTAATAAAAAAAAAAGTCCAATGCTATCAAGATCATGTTTACATTATATCACCTACTATATTAAGAATAATTGTCACCTTGCATAAATACAAATTCCAATGATATTCTATTGTTTAGAAGTATTGAATAGAAGTAATGGAATTAATTATAATAATTAAAATAAATTATGAGATCATTAGAGACTAACAAATGATTTATAATTACTAGTGATTACTAATTAATTAGGAAACAGAGCATATGATAATGCTCTTGCTTATATTTTATTGCATCCTGTTTGGTGTGCAGGATCTTAGATCTTAGATGTCCAAGTTGGTCATCTCTGCAATTAGTTTAAAAATAGTTTTGAAAATAATTATTTCTCAATTCAATTAAGTTGATTGCAATTGTGATTAATTATAGTCTTTTGAAGTTTAACTTAATTATGTTATTTCAGTGAAGAGTATTCATAGAACTACCGGTATATACAGTATTAATAAATGCTTCAAAACTGATGAGTAAATGCATTCAAAGTTAACTTTTGAGTTAAGAGATATCGATGTCTGACAACATTATATCAGTGGTTCTGCTGAACGAATGTGTTCTATACTAACAGTTGTTTTTACTAAATTAATTGCACGAAAAAAAATTTAATGAGAAAAGTTAGTGAAGGATAAAGACAGGGATGCGGAACATGGATGGTCTGGGGTGGGGCACCAATGTAGCAAATAGTATTGAAAATCCTGGCAATGCTTTAGAAATAATTTATAGGTTTTGTTGTCGACTAATCTCCTATAGTATCTAAATTTAATCTATTGTTGTATCTATTTTTACCTTGGTAATTATATTAGACTAGATCACTTCAGCAACTCTGAAAAACGACCTCTAAATCGCTTTAATCTCATTGTATTTTGGAATACAAATTCATAGACCATATAATTGAATTGAAAAAAGTGAATGAATGGGGAAAATGTGCAAAAATTCTTATGGAATAAAAAAGTGTCTGCAATTATTTGATATAGAGTTGAATTATACCGGGACTAAAATGTGAAAGCTCAAAATAAGCCACAAGTTCTTACAAAGTCTATTTTGACTCGAAAAGTTTTTACCTAGCTATCTAGTTACTATTCAAAATTGCATCTACTTGCTTGACTATTTCTACCTTGTTATTAACGAAAATTCCATTTGGATATTATTATGGCAGTTGTGCATGAGCACAAATGATTAATTGTTAAGTACAGCTAGAATTGACCCGAATATATCATTCATTGGTTATTAATAGTGGAGTTTTGAATGAATAAAGAGTTGTCTCACAAATGGAGAACAAAAAAGCAAAACAAACAGAAACTGCAAAAACATGTTTCGCCACAACTCGTCGCTAAATATCTAAATATTTTTGACGAATTCGTGTTTGAATTCACTTATTATTCAATCACTTAATAGTAATCTCTGTTTATATGATATTCAGTATTCACTGTCTGTTCACTGTTTACACGTGTAATGAATTCTAATGCCTTTCGAGACTCGGTTTGACATCAATTCTGTTCAAACGACTTCTCAAACAATTTAATGAATATTTAATTCAGTTTTTATTTTTTTCAATGAATTTATATTTATTTTAGTTTTAGTTTTATTTTAAATAAACAAATAATTAATCAAAAACTTAACCAAAAAAATGTATTCAATGTTAAGAATGAATTCAATATTTGTTTATATTTTATAACAATTTTATTGTTTACTAAACGTAAGGATTAATCGATTTATTAATTGATTACTATTTTTGACTCATTTTATGATTTAATTGATTTCATTGACAGATATCTAATGAAAGAACAGTTTTTGTGATCTTTTTTATACGAATTGTATTTGTGTTTCGATTCATCGCTAATAGAGTGCAAAAGACGTCACCAATAGATCCGAAGATGTCTTTAATGCGTCTGTCGTTCTATCGGATCCGTCGCAACAAAATAGCGATAATCCGTATGATTAGTGCCTTCTTCTCAATCGCCGCCATATTTATACTGCTTTCCCGAACCATACGAACCACTCCTTCGGCCAAAAGCTCTTCATTTCTGTCGTCGATGTTATCTGAATCTCAAAACGAATTACAAATTCATCCGAAGAGTGAGTCTGTGATTGAATTGAGTGCCAAAGACTGGCAATCCTTCCATGAGTTGAATCCTGTGGTCAGCGGTTGGGGCGAAAAGGGTTTAGCCGTTCAGCTCGAGAACAGTGAGGATAAGGAACGGGCGAAGAAACTGTTCAAAAGCGGTGCCTTTGATGTCTTCATCTCTGACCGAATCAGTCCCAACCGGTCTCTGCCCGACCCCCGGCCCTATGAGTGCTCTAAAGTTGAGTACGGTTTGGGGTCATTGGGTTCGGCATCGATTGTAATCATATATACGAACGAGATTTGGTCAGCACTGGTCCGAACCATTTGGTCGGTTTGGAACAGAACTCCCGACCTATTGCTCAAAGAAGTCATTTTAGTCGATGACTTCAGTGATAAGCCTGAGCTGAGGGCGCCGTTAGATAAATATATTGATAAGTATTTCGGCGAAAGAGTGAGAGTTATTCGACTCAACAAAAGGGAAGGACTTATTAGAGCCCGACTTATAGGCGCCCGACAGGCGAAGGGAGACGTCATTGTGTTTCTGGACAGTCATTGCGAAGTGACTAAAGGCTGGTTAGAGCCGCTCCTCAAACGCATAGCAGAGGACAGGCGGACAGTCATCTGTCCGGTCATTGACGTCATATCAGACAAGACTCTGGAGTACTTCGCAGGCAATCCCTACTACTTCCAAGTCGGGGGCTTCACGTGGAGCGGGCACTTCACTTGGATCGACATTCCCGAGGACTCGACCAAAAGAGCGCCGACCAAAGCAGTGGCGTCGCCCACAATGGCCGGCGGGTTGTTTGCCATAAATCGGAACTACTTTTTCGAAATCGGTTCGTATGACGAGTCGATGGAGATCTGGGGCGGAGAGAACCTGGAGCTGTCGTTCCGGATCTGGCAGTGCGGCGGACGTCTGGAGATCCACCCGTGCAGTCACGTGGGCCACATATTCCGCGACTATCATCCCTACTCTTTCAATGGGAAAGACACGCATGGAATCAACACATTGAGGACAGTCATGGTTTGGATGGATGACTACCAGAAGTACTTCTTTATGCACAGGAATGACCTCAAGAAGTCCAGTGCCGGTGATCTGACGGCTCGACTCCAACTGAAGAAAGACCTGAAATGCAAATCATTTGACTGGTATTTGAATAACGTCTATACAGAGAAGAAGTTCATATTCGATGTCGACGCTCAGGCGTATGGATACGTCAGGAATGGCATCTCAAACCTATGTCTCGACAATCTGAACAGAGAGGAAGACAAGACTCATATCTTAGGTATGGATTGACATAATCTGCAAATAAGAGTGTTTTCTATTCAATAATTAAATATTGTTTTCAGGACTCTATGTGTGCGCACCCGACAGGCCTCGGGATGTGTGGACTAATCAAGTGTTTACACTAACAAATTCGGGTGAACTGAGACGAGAGGAGAGCTGTGCGACCGCTGAATACGACACCGAATTCGTGGAAATGACTAAATGTATTGATTTGTTGACTATTAAGACGCGACGGAAGCGAACGGTTAGACAACAGAAACGGAAACAGTTGTGGAAACACACAA
Organism: Eueremaeus valkanovi; assembly: GCA_034693305.1. Classification (NCBI taxonomy): domain Eukaryota; kingdom Metazoa; phylum Arthropoda; class Arachnida; order Sarcoptiformes; family Eremaeidae; genus Eueremaeus; species Eueremaeus valkanovi. The sequence continues at coordinate 2,045 of JAQIWA010003585.1, read as the reverse complement.
AAGGCGGACAAATAATCAATGATATGACCGGCCAGTGCTTGAGTGCCGCCAACTCTGAGAGCGGTTCTGACCTAAAGATAACCGATTGTAATGACGACGACACGCATCAGCTCTGGTGGTTCCAGACCTACACCGATATTAGTGTCGTTTAATGTTATGACAAATAATAGGATTTTAATTATTAGTATTTATTAGAGTTTTATATAATTTATTAATTTATTCATTCATTGACTTCTCATTCGGAGTATTGAAAGAATTGCGAAAAATATTTGTAAAATATTTATTAGTTTTAAAAACAAATACAAAAAAAAGTTTTAAAATGTTTTTTACGACTTTATGTTGAGAGCACTGAACAGTCATTATGTGTTTGAACCGAAAGTCATATTCAAAGTGCACTTTATTTTATTCAATTCTCAATTCCTTTTTACATGAGTTTCAAAAACTTTTATACATTTTCTATATTTGGCTCTAATTTTAGTTTAATTATAGAATATTTTGAATTAAACGGAAATAAAAACGAATTATTTGATACTAATTAATGAAAAACAAGTCATTTATTGTATTTGTGGAGAACAGTACCCATTGTCGTAGGGTATAGTCCATCTATGATCCGGCAATTAGTTACAATACCTACCGGCCTATCAATGCTGTGGATAGACTCAAGTCGTGTCAATCGTTTTGCTGATCCGTGTAATTGACTCTAAGCTGAACTGAAGACAAAATAAGTCTAAATGACTGATAAGGATAACGAAAACATAGAATATTTTATTGAATTCAAACTCATTTTCTTAATTTCTTGTCCTTTCGGGTCGGGATTGAAGGTCAGCAACCTTGGACTTCCACATATCACTCGCCACACTCCGAACCCGAGTCAAAAACACCCCCCCCCAACTGGATCACAAAGTCCCTCTTCCAGGACTTTCGTGGTCTCCCTCTTGGCCAGTTGGCCAGGTCGAATTACCAAATTGCCTTGCTTAAACTTGCTAGACACTCAGTAAATAATAGAATAATAAGCAAGGTTTGAAACTAATATTTTGAATGTTCTCTATTGAACGCAAACCTAATTTAAAACTTTTATGAATTTTATATTTATTGAACTTTTTATTGATACTAAATTCATTTAAAATACAGAATATTTATAAAATCTAAATACAGATCAAAACTCTTAGCCATCAGTCATAAGACTATTATTGCCGCAAAAGCATCAGTAAATTGAAACTTAATTTTTGATATCATATTCTTCTACTAAAGAGATTCTCAGCTTGTGATCCAGGTGTGACATTTTTAAGTCCACTTTCTTCAGAAGGGGACTATATAAATTCACCAACAGCCTCGTAGAATAACAGCTCATTTATTTGATTCCTCTTCTTGTCTGTACTTTTAATTTCATAATAATTCGCAATTCTTTGTAAACCAACTTATGTTGAAAACAATGCCATTAAAGATGATTTGATTAATTGCTTTGTCGATCAAATAATCATTTAAGCAATCTTGAACAGAAACGGATGAGCTTGTATAAATATAAGCAGGACAATTAGCTACACTACCATTAACTTAAGACACAATTTAATTAACAATAATTATTATAGATATTCAAACAATTTATGGCTGAATACTATTGAGTCCAAACTTCACAAATGTTCGATACGTTTAAACTTCTCATTGAATTCGGAATCTTTGCGACAATTTATGGACTAATACGAAGAATCGGATATACATTATCACAATCTATAAAATAGAATACTTTAGAATTAAAATTTGTTTATGTGATAATTTCAATTTATAAGCATGCTCATATAGTCAAGTTGTTTTTGTTACTTTAGGAGTGCTATTGTCTAAATAAGCGTTAAGTCAACCGACTTATCAAAAACTTTTATATAAAGTAATTCAGACAAAGAGTTCTTAACATTAGTATAGGTTTTAGCAGAGATAGGCAATGGGTCTGACGATAGGGGGGGTAAGTCACAAATTTTGAACAGGGGGGTAATTTTGATATTGATATTCATTTAAATAATATATTTACGAGTACTTACTTTCCCGAAGCG
>JAQIWA010003584.1:0-10141 GCA_034693305.1 Eueremaeus valkanovi | reverse complement strand
AAGTCGCCGTCTGAGTTCCCTTTCCGGCCGAACCGAATTCACTGCTGATAACCAAGTCGGCAACGGTGGCAGCCAAAACCCCAAACTAAGTGTGTGCACCAGAGTCGCCACAAAACTCAAAATAAAATTCAAAATTTGTCCCGAAATATATGCGAATAATTGTGGTACGAATGGGGCAAATGTTCTATTTTACTATTTAAATAAACAGCTGGGACATTATTTGAATTTTTAGATAAAGTTATTGAAGAAAATTATTGATAAGAAGTCTAATACGAGTTTAAGAAGAGATAAATTGATTTTAAAGAAGCAGAAAATGGATATAAGTCAGGAATCGATCAGAAAATTATTGAAAAATAACAAATTTCACCCGTATATGATTTCTTTAAGGTTTGATTTAAAAGAATGCGATTTCAAACCAAGAGTTGATTTTTCGAAATGGGTTTTAAATAAAGTTTAGAGAAACGAAGAATTTATTGAAAATCTTGTTTTCTCGGATGAGTCAACGTTTTGTATTGACGGGTGTGTTAACCGTTGGAATTGTCGATATTGGAGTCAAACTAATCCTAAAGTCATTCATAATAAGCATACGATTAGTCAAAAACTCATGGTTTTGGCCAGTATTTTAATTCATTGCATTATTGGACTCTATTTTTATAAACTTAAGGAACGACTCAATCAGTTCACATACACTGAAAAATGTTTAAATAATTTTATTAATGAATTAAATAGAGTTTATCCGAAGAATAAGAATAAAATGTGGTTTATTCACGACAACGTGAGACCTCATATGCCGATAAAAGTTCAAGAATTTCTGAAAAAACATTTCAAAAAAAGGTTTATTGGTGTCGGAGGCTCTCACTCCTGGCCACCAAGATCACCTGACCTCAACTGTTGTGACTTCTTTTTGTGGGGATATCTTAAAGGAAAAGGTTATTCTCATAAAATCAAGAGCATTTCTGATCTCAAGCATTCGATTATAAGCGAAGTCAACAATATTAACAACAATAAAGAGTTATTCAAAAGAGTTTTCTCCTCTTTCAAGGTTCGAATGGAGACCTGTATTAAACAAAAGGGCAATTTTCTCGACTATTAACAAAAAATTTCATTTTTTATCTTCAATTTAATGTAAAATGTGTTAGATATCTGTTCAAATTAAAAAGTACCAGAGCTTTTATTTTGAACTCTTTCATTTTGACAGAGTATATTTTGATCTTATTAGCATTCATTTTAAAAGTTAATAAACTCTTGGTTTGTGTTTAAGAAAATGTTGCTTGTCTACAAATTTTATCCTGTGCCAAAAATGACATCTGTAGCTGGAAAATTTATTTGCAAAATTAATTTTGCTTGGTAATAGTTGTTGATATTTTTTGAGAAATTAGATGAGATAATTAAGTTTAACTATAAATCGTATCATGTATAATTCTTGAATTATTTTAACTCTTACATTTATTGCTAGTTTAATAATAATTTGAAATAATTTTGTCTCATATATTTTAATCACCAGTGTTTATTAACTGTAACTTAAATTCAAAATAAAGAATAGAAATAGTTGACTGAAATATTAATTACAGTTTTGGATCAAAATATTCGGTATATTTTGATTTATTTGCTTGTACATATTGAATTTTCTATTTCAAGCCAGAAAATATGGAATTTTCAATGCCTTACACAATTTTATTTCAGTATATATCTAGAAATGCAAAAAATTATTCACTATTGGGATAACCCTGGTATTCGCCGCGATTACCTTGTTTTAAACATTTTATAATAATTTTATTTCTTAAATCTGTGATGAAAAGATCACATAACAAGTGATATTTCCGTCTGTATATACGGCTCGCAAACAGATAATGATGTTTGCAGGAAAGGTAGATAACAGAAACATTGATTTATCAATTGAACATGCTATACTCATTGAACAATTGAATTTGTTAAAAAGTATTTATTCTTGAATAATCTGTACTTTTAAACAAAAAATAATCTTTGCTAATAAGACTGTAAATAAATTGTTACAATAAATTTATTGTACAATTGTACAAGCCGAAAAAATTTAATTATTCATATGGGCATATGCGGTTACTGCACATTCAAATTCTACACTGATAATCACTCGATAATTTTTGTTAATAGAACCAATCTTGTACAATCCTTAATATAATTAATTGTTAAATGAATTTACTAATAAATTTTACTCCTGTTCTTTCTGAGGCACAACATTGCCTTGGTAGATTTTTGAAAATTACTTACAATCAACTGTAACTTAAATGTAAAATTATAATAAAAACTGTCAGAAAAAATAAATAACCAGGTTGGGTTATCAATTACGGAAATGTTTTCCTTCTGCAGAATAATAACTGAATTGTTATTCCAATTTATTTCTAGAAAATCTTCAAACTTTTGATTATCACCAGAATCTGGAAACCCGTTGTGCCTAACTATGAAAATCATTGTGAGTCTGGTGTCATCATAACAAACAAGGGGGGTTAACATAATTCAATTGTAAGCAGGTTAAATCAAAAATTTTTAAAGCTGCGGATGAATACTATGCTTTAACAATGCAACATCTCATCCTGATAAACTAATTGCCACCCCGTACAACTTTCCTAATAAAATAGCCTTGCTGGAGAAGTCTAGTGAAAGGTTAAAGAAAGTTAGAGTGAGTCAATTTGTGCGGGAATATTGTATTAATAAAAGATATTCAGCGAGAATTCTCAATTCATTGCAAGAATTTCAAAATAAACAAAATCAACTTGTTAAAATACTGTAGAATGTTAAATAATATGCTAAATTGAACAAAATTCTTCATCAATAAAGTCATGAAGACAAGAGTATCAAGATAAATATTTGAACGGAAGAAAATTGAGCAGAATCCAAGCTTGCTGGGTTATGCGCTTTATTAAGATTTGCATTGGTTATTAACTTGTTCATTAAATATTTTCGAAGCTAACAATTCGTAGACCTGTACTCTAGACAGAAATTAGAACAAATAATTTTGGTTTAGCCCAAAATTGTTTATTTTACTTTCTAAGCTGTAAACTACAGTAGTTCATTCTATAAATTTTAACATAGTCTTGATGAAAATGATTCTCAAGTTTTCCTAATATATTTAATAATAAAAATAATTATCTAAAAACTATAAACTTTCAAAAAATTTAAAGTATATTTTTGTAATTATTTGAACAAATCTTATACAGTATTTTGCAAATTATAAAATATTAAGAAAATTAAAAAATGAAATAGGTTACAAAAATATATTATTTTATTCATCCACTTATGATTGTTTGCCTTTTATTTCTGATTTTTATCCTGGTTATTTGTTAAATTATATTGATCAAAAAATTCATAAATAAATTATGCTTTTGTTCATTCCTGGACACAGCTTTACCCTGGTTGATGTTGACATTTAATTACAATAAACTGTAACATAAATTCTAAATAATATTAGTAATGGTCGATATAAAATAAATAATAAAATTTGACTCATTAGGAAACATGAATTTTTTCAATTGTCACAATTTTCCATTTATTTTACTCATTTTTGTGGAATTATTTTATCTTTATTTTGAATATAAGTTACAGTTTAAATAAACCTATTGTTTACGCGTTGGTAATAATGTTCGTTCATTATTTACAGATTAATTTCATAAAAAAACTCTTATTTCTGTAAAATTTTATAATTTAGTTCCAATTGAATAAGATTTTCCGGGTTTACTACAATTAGAACTTATTAATATAAATGGATTACAATTTTAAAAATAAATTAAGCCATAAAATATTTCAATCCTTTATAATAATTTATAAATTTTCAATAGATTCCAAATTTTATCCGTTTTATATCAGTTTTGTGAACTTGAAAAATATTTACCCGATTTGGAACTGAATCCTAAAAAGTTTGATTGTTTCAAAATTTTTTTATTTGCCTTCAAAACTGATAAATCTACATTATAACCAATCTATAGAAAGTGGTGAATCATAATGCTGTTCAAGCTTGCTTTATAATAAATTTTGATTGGTAATCAGATGATAAGTAAGTTTATACTTATAAATTGTACCATGTACAATTCTTGAATTATTTTAATTATTCCAAATTTATTGCTAGTTTAATAATAATTCAAAATACTTGTGCCTGATATATTTTAATAATCAGTGTTGTTTAACTGTAACATAAATTCAAAATAAATATAAAAGTTGTCGACTGAATAATAAATAACACATTTGGCCAGACTTGTTATTTGAATTTTAATTTATAAGCTCATATATGTTAGTCACTATTTAAAGCAAGATAATTTATAATTTTCAAATTTTCATTCAAGTTAATTCCTAGAAATGTGATTCGTGATCATTTTTTTAAATTGTGGCGACCACATACACACACTTAGGGAGGCCACACTCGTTGCCGACTTGGTCATCAGCAGTGGACTCGAGTTTGGCGGGAGAGGGACTCCGAGGGCGACTTGCGTCACCGCAATATGTTAGAAATCAGTATCAGATCAGTTTCAGTTCAGTCAACGTTATTCAAACGTCATTTATTGTCAATTCATATCAAGTGCTTTCTGTGTATACATTGGTTTCGATAGCGAGACTAGGCTTAGAGCCGTATATTTGTATTGACAGCTCTTAGGCGTTAGAATCGCAATTAGTTTTAATTACAATTAGTTTCGATTATTAAATAGGTGCTAGTTAGGTATCTTAGATATAGATCGATTATGTTTATTGTACAGTATTCGGTTTTAATCATAAATAATCTAGTTAATTGAGTTTTAGCTTATTTATAATTAGAGTTAGATAGAGATGAGTTGAAGCCAATCAGAGAAGACTTGTTTTAGCGCTTAACTCAAACGACGATACGTCACAAAATTAATGAAGAAATTAATATTCATTTGATTTCAAAATATGATTATTTATTGGATTGACAACTCATTTGATAAACTGTAACATAAATTCAAAATAAAGTTCAAAATTGTCCACAAAAATAAGTGAATAGTTTTGGATTATTTAGACTTTGTATTTTGACTGTAGCATTTTTTATTGTAGCTCTACTGATAACATAAAAATTTTCATATTAGACGTATTAATTGATTTAATTAATAATTTTCAAATTTTACCCCGGTTAATCAACCGATCATTTTATTAATAAAACCAAACAGATTTTAATTAAAGGTTTTCTTTTATTTTTATATTACAAAATGGGCTCAGGTTAATTTTTTTTATTAAAGATCTTTACATTTTTCGAATTTATACGCTTTGATTGCAAGTGTTGTTCACTTCAGCCGACTGTACGAATGCAGCCAAAAATGAATACCAAAAGTGTATCAATAGTTCTGTTGATACCAGAAATAGACAATGGTGGGATCTACATGGGGGTATAGCCACTGAGACTTTTCCGAGGCTAACACCCCACCTCTGATTTTCGATGATTTGGAGGAATAAACTCGAAAAGGGCACTTTTGGACAAAAAAGACAGTTCATTGGATCCATTTGGCCAAATTTTCTTGCAATTCTACACATCTGAGACATTACAGGATAGATGACTGAACTAACGCAACCACTAAATTTTGGCCTACCGGTCAAGGGCTCGAACTCTAGCTTTCGAACTCAGAAACGTGTCCTCTAAACAGTGAGCTAATGTGTTGCTCTTCAACATATGAAAGTTGACATTTCTGATTTTTTATCCTGAATACCTTTATTTGTCTTTCATATTTATATATAAATCAACGAGTAAATTTTGCTCCTGTTCTTATTTGGACATAAATTTGCCAATGTAGTTTTTAAATTTTAGTAATGATAAACTGTAACTTAAATTCAAATCAATAATAAAATTTAAAATTTCAACCACTTTCAATTAAAGAAAATCAAAATTAATGGTTAATTTTAAATAAGATATATTTAATATGATTGATAACTCTTTTGATAAACTGTAGCCTAAATTCAAAATAAAGTTAAAAATTGTTCACAAAAATGAGTGAATATTTTTTGAGTAGTGGACAAGTATTTGAATTTATTTTTCCATAAGCACTTTCAGAATAGTAGATATAGCGTAACACTGTCAAACTTATTTCTGCTTGGTATTATTTTAAAATAGACACAAATATTAGCATACGTTTAAGTTCAGTTTGTTATTGAAATTTATAGATAAACAGGAGGTTTAGCCGAAATAAACCCCGAAATTTCGAAAACAGAACATCCCCGATGAAATCATCATTGAATTCATTTTATAGATATAAGGCAAGATCAGTTTGAGATCCTTGAATTTTTATTAAATTTTCACTTGTTCAAATCAAAAAATGTTCAAACAAGAACAAATATGCAATAATCATTCAAACAAAATACTTCTTAAAATTAAAACTTATTCTTAAAATTGACCGAACGATAGAGTTGGCGAACACTTTGATCAGCAGAATGACACTGATTAGTGAATTCACTTCCTCTACAAGTGTTCTCAACTCCAGTACTGATTCGCAAAGCGTTTGAATTTTCATTTTCTGTAGATTTAGGTCTTCTATCCAAACTGTAAATTGAAAACAAAGTCATGAATAAAATTGATGCTGGATGGTAAGTTTGTTTATTGGACCAAACAAAGCCTGGTTTATATTTCTATTCATTAAATTTTTATAACATGTCATTATCTGTATGCAGATGTGCCTCATTTATAACCAGAATAAATACGAACTTTATTAAATAAATATTTTTCAAATTTGATGTGGGTAATATTGTATCTAGCCACTTTATTAAATCAATTAATAAATTAATGTACAGGTGAATTTCAAAATGTGAATATATATTGTATTTGATTGTTAAATATTTCGATAATCTGTAGCATAAATTCAAAATAAATTTACAAATTGTCCACAAAAATAAAGGATAATATTTGGTTTACCTCAGTGTTAAATTTATTTTATTCAATAAACTAGGCAATTATTTAAATTTCATTATTTACTAATTAAACCGAGATAGTCAAAATCGCTGGATGATCCAGGGATTTTTTTCCCCAGAATGAACCACTAATCATCGCTGATTACATAAATATAATACTTAACCTGGTGAAAAGTAGGAAAGTAAGGTTTCACAGTGGGGTTAGAAATCTTTGGGATTTCCCATCATAAAAATTGATTTTTCTAAAAATTGTCTTGGTGTTTCCTGGCACATATTGATCACTAATGAACATGCTTAGTGCCTACATAGCTTATTTCAGAATTATCAAGGATATTTTAGGAGTTATCAAATTAGCCCACTGGATTATTCACCTTGATTCTTTCGCTTAAGCTCATGTTCATATTTGAGCACAACTTTGCCCTGTTAGATCTTTAACCTTATTATTGATGTAACTTTCTATCAAAATTCTAATAAAAATTGTCCACACAAATTACGTAATTCTGTTGGTCACGTTGTCACTCAGGCAATATTTTATTTTAAAGAAATATGACCAAGTTTTATTTAAAAATTTGCAATTTTTATTTCATCACATACCGAGAAATACTTCATAATCACAATCAGAGATGTAATGAAAAGATCACAAAACAAGTGATGTTTTCGTTTGTATATACGGCTCGCAAGCAGATATCCGAGGTTTGTAGAAAAGGTAGAAAACAGGACCAAATGATAATTGGAACCCCCTTGCTAATATACATATTTTTGTTAATAAGTAAAAATTTATTTTTAGAAAATCTTTTCAAAAAATAGCAAGTTCTCTATTTAAACCTAGTTAATTTGCTATTACTTTGCTCTATAAATTATAGAAGATTGTTAATTCAAGAATAAACTTGGTAAAAAATGGTGATAAGTAAAACTCTATAATATTGCCATTATTTTTTAGAAATAGTTTATAATTTAAAATTTATTTTAAAAATCTTGAACTTCAAACTTTTCAATTATATATAATATTAATATTAAGCAAAGGTTACAAAAAATAAAATATAATTTATTCGCCTAATTAAACAAAAAATAATTTCACCTTCAAAGATGTCTCCAATTGAGTTAATTATTGCTTGCTGACAAATTATTTTATTAATTTGATTTTAATTTACAGCTGTCAATCAATCAGAGCAAATTTGTATCCAGATGAGAACAGGGGCAAAATTTATTTAAAAATGCATAAAAACAAATTAAAAATCAGAAAGATGAAATAATATTTTTGTTTTAAAAGAACAACATTTTTAAATTGATGTACTGCATATTTTTTTTATAGATTTAATCTTGCAATTTTTATTTCAATTTTGACCAAGTGCATTTTCTACAAGTTACAGTGGGCATCTGTCGCTACAAATTTATTTGTAGAATACATTGGTTCTAGGTGATAAATTGCAAAACTTGTATTCATGAGTAAGCTGATGTTACGTTATGTCTACTTTTTCAATGCGTTTGTTACTGCAATAGTGAAAGACTTTTTCAGTTTTCTTTCAATTATCCAAGTGAAGGTATTTTTGTATTTGATTGACAACTCTTTTGATAAACTGTAGCATAAATTCAAAATATAGTTTAAAATTGTCCACAAAAATAAGTGAATATTTTTGGATAAACTTTTATTTAGATTCTAATTAATAAACTTGTACATTATTTAATCATAGGATTAACATTATTTTTCATATAATTAGTAAATTAAACCTGATATATTTGTTTGAATTAATCCCTTTTATAGTTAAAAAAATATTATGACACAAATTTTCATCCCAGTACATCCCTAGAAATACAAAAATAATTAACTATTACCGTATTCCCGCGCAAATAACGGCATGCCGTAATAAAGTGAAATGAGTTAGGTGCCGGTATATTCGAATTATAACGGCATGCCGGTCTAATCGAGGTAAAAAGTTGATATTCTTCTGTCTAAATCATTGAATTCCATTAAATGTTAATCTTATTATCATAAGACTATTGAAATTCAAATAGTAAATTAATAGTTTAGCAAACAAAATAGTTGAGGTTAATAACGAAACTGGTTCTAATCTCAAGTTTCCTTTATTTTAATATTTATACTGTATGTGATTGTGTTAATAGTTGTCTGAGTGATTCTGAACCAACTGGTCTAACAGATGATGAAGATGACGAAGACATAGAATCTGATGTAGAATCGGATATAGAATTAATAGAATAAACATACTTATAACTATCTCAATTTAATCTTATTTTAAACTCATTGAATAACAAATAAATTATTTCATTAAAATAGCATTACTCAGTTTATACCGGCATGCCGGAGAGTTGAAAACCTATTCTTAGAATTTAACTCATTTCACTTAGACCGGCATGCCGGTATTTGCGCGGGAATACGGTAATAAGAAATTTTATTACAGCCTTTTCTAACTGGGTAAAATGTGTGGGGTTTATTCCAATAAGTTATCATCGATTGTTAGCTTATTTGTGAATAAATGATTAAACTTTCATTCAAACAATTATTTGATTCAAAACTAATATGAAATCAACGAAAGATATAAAAAGTTAATAATATAAGAGTTATTACTCAGAGTTGAACACACATTAAATTCTTTGTCTGTACAGTTTTGTTAAATAAAATGGTGACAAAATGTGATAAAAGTTTTATGAAAATTAATCCTGATGGGTGGTGAAACCAATTTAAATAAACCTGATAAATCCGTAATATTTTTTAAATAATTATATTTTATATACAGTTTGCGATAAAAATAGAATATTAACCAAAAACTGAGCTAAAAAATTATTTCTATTTTCAAGTGAAAAAATTCTCATATTTTCTGAGACAAAACACGTATTTAAATATCATTCTTTCAAAATAACCCTGATGTGCTACATTTTTGGCCAGTATATTATTGTATTGACTACTTCAAAATTGTATAAAATATTTTAATTTAAATAGAACAAACTTGTTCAATTCGAATATATTTATAAATTGTGCGAATTTTTGTGATTTATAATAAGAAAAATATATAAAATTAATTATTTTTCAATGATTTGTGTTTTATACACCATTTCTGGTACATATTCACACGAATAAATGAACTATAATTCCAGTGTTAATCGGATCAATTGTTTTTCCAAGTTTTATAAACAGCCAAGTTTTGTAAATTTTTTGTATAATTTCAAAAATTATATTATACAGGCGGTTTCAAATACCCCGGACAAGCTTAAACGAAGCTGGAGCCTAAACCAGACAAGATAATTTACTGAA
>JAQIWA010003583.1:0-10141 GCA_034693305.1 Eueremaeus valkanovi | reverse complement strand
TATATCATTTTTATCAAACCCCCACTATCCCTCTTTCAAATGAGACCAGCATCAATATTGTACCCTCAGTAGTTTTTCGGTAATATGAGATTCAAAGTGCGCGCCAAAGAAAACTTTCCCTGTAGCTATTAATACAGTAATATACTCAAAAACTATTCAATAGGTTATTGAATCGAAACTTATAAATAGTCTGAGAATAAAAATCTTCAGCAATAGATCTGGACATTTGATAAATTGGATTCAGTTATAACTCTGTATTCTTGTAATCTGTTATACAGTATTCATGAGTTGGCTCAATCACTCGCACAAAGTTTGTACACTCAGTGTAGCCGAGGTTAGGCTTATATTGTAATTTATAAACTCAGGGATGACTTCAAAATAGTTCGCAATTCAAACATATTTTGCAAACTTTTAATTTCATTACTTTAACTGAAAAGGCATTAAATAATTGATACTAACGTACAGAATGAGAGTTCAGAATGATTCCAAAGGAATCACAAATACCCAGGACATACTAAATGGGTTACATATGAGACAAACAAATGATTATATAATAAAATAATTTTTAATTCACTTTATTTCACAAATAATAAGAATTTCTAAAACTTTGCAACAATTGAGGGCATAATCGAAGAGATCAAGAGTTGATCCACGGGTGGGACAGACACTCATAAGCAGTCGCTCTTTTGCGGCAATCAATTGAAAGCATTGGTAAAAGAAATTGTGCGAAATCTATAGCCTCTGTTCGGTGCCATCCGTACTGATCGCTGAGCACTGTCTCGATACTAATTGGCTCTAAAATCTTGATTCTCAAGAGTCGTCCGCTTTTGTGGAAATACTTGTTATAGTGTTTGCCTTTTCGGCAACTTTTCGGTATCGGACCCAACAGTTCCACAATTCTGGCCAAATGTACTTCATTTCGGGAGTGGTTGAGCGTCTCGTGCGGATCGAATAATAGCTGTCCGGTCGCCAACTCAAAGGCCAAACAGGCTGTCGACCAGATGTCAGCCGAAGTGCCATAACCTGAGCCTAAGATTACTTCTGGCGAACGATAGTTACGCGTCTGAATGGTTGAGCTGTTGTTCTCGTACTTAAAAAAAGTAGTTTAGATTTTAATACAAATATTTGCAAAACAATAAATCAATTCATACGACATAACAAGCATTTCCCAAATCAGCGATTTTTACAGATATTTCACTCAAATTCTCTGTTTTTTAAACAAAAATTATTATTCAATCGAATAAAGAGTTTTAATAACGGATTGAAAATACCATTAAATCCTTGAAAACTATTCCCCAATTTATTATCACTTTTCAGATCAAATTCAGTGATATTTTGATTTCTTTCAGTTGGTCTCAAATTGTCATCTGATATCACTTGATCTCTGGGAGCCATTGAGACGAAGCTCTTTGGGAGTTGTGATTCGCCACAAACTCCGATCACTTGAATGACTTCTGAATGCATTAGTTTTACGCGATTTCTATCGATAGTCAACAGAATATTTTCGGGTTTGATATCCGTATGAATTAATCCACATTTTGTGTGCAAATAATCCAAACCTTCCAATACTTGTCTGATAATAGACTTCAGGGCTTCGATAGGAACTCCATTCTTATAGTAAGAGTTTATAAATCTATACAACGAATCGCCCATTACTTCAAATGCTAAACAAATGTCTAAAAAAGTAAAAAAAATAGAATTTGAAAACTGATTGAAATTATGGCAAAACACTATTGAAAGCCTCACGTCTTCCGTTGACACCTCTTGTACTGAAGTGATTCACAAGAGTGACGATTCTTTCGGAGAATGGATCGCTTGGATCAGCACTTCTGATGTCTGATAACATCTCGATCTCATCGATAGCCGATTCTCGGAAAGACTTTTTGCTTTTGACTATTTTGATGGCAACGTATTCGTCATATTTGGCGTCCAAACAGAGCCAGACTGTGGAGAAGACACCCCAACCCAGCTTTCGGATCACTTTATACCTTTTGCCGCACAGAGTGTCACCAATTCTGACCAAATGATAGCCTCCTTTGACATACTCTTCAGCGCATTCCTGTTCTTCGTCTTCCAAATCGATTCGTTCGCTACAAATGAATGCAATTTAGAGTCTATTCGAGTCTTAACTCATTTTAAATATTCTTCGTTTTACTAATTATACAATTGATTGAATGCTAATCATTATAATTATAACAAAAGATATTTCACTTCAAGTTTGTTCAAAAATTATTATTATTCTAAAGAGTCGACTGAAAGATAAGTAATTTATTTATTGCAGAAATTTATAAAATGAACCGCTTTTTCAGAACAATAATTATTAGATCTGGATATAAGTTATTTCTGATTTATATTATTCATTGATTTGTTTTCTATTCAAATCAAATGAAATTAAATAAAATGAAAAATACTTTACTTTATATCCAAAGACATTGTTTGTCGAACTATTGAAGTATTTTTGTCCAAATGTGAAGACAATGTCCGCTATTTGTTGAGTGTTTCCGAAAGAGTTTATAAATCAAGTCAAACGTCGGTTACGTTTAAATATGTTATTAAACTGCCATTGATTGTTTCGAGACCTTGCTCATTTTCAATTGTTGTTTCGCTCTTATTATTTCAGAGTTGAATACATTCACAACAATTAAATTATTTCTTAAAATTTTCATTTTTTCGCTTTAATTTTTAAATAAATTTTTGTTACAATTGCTTGTATTCATTCATACATTCAATCATTCATTCATTTAATAAATCAATTCATTATTAATTCAAACTTAGTTTCCATTAATTCTTTGCTACTTTTATCCTTGTTGCAAATCACTTGATAAACGGATTATTTGATAAAAATTAATATTTTATTCCTAACTAACTATTGGAATAAATATTTAAAACTTCTTCTGAATTATTCTTTTGAAATAAGGTTTCGGTTTATTTGTTCCGATTTTAATGATTATATTTTGTTTAATTTGACTGAAATTAAAGTATTTTTTGTAGAATTGAATAAAACTCTGGAATAAGAATAGAATCGAAAACCCGAACCAAATGCTGAAAATGCTTGCGATATAACAGAGGAATTCAATGAACTCTACTTTGGGATTGTGCCGGTATATAGTTATGGGCATTCGGGGGAACATTACAACCAATCTTTCGAATTGAGTGCTCTCATCCCAGGCAGCAATCGATGACTGCCTTTCCTTCTGATAATACTCTTGAATGCAATCTTGACTTTTCAGACATTCGTGTTTGCAGTGCTCTGACAGACGGTATTCAGAGTAATACAAACCATCGAACTTCAAATGGCTGTCCATATCGTAGATCAGATAAAGAGCTGGATATAAGTTGGTTTGGTTTATGTATACTTCAAGTTTGCATTTTGTAATGCAATCATATCTGGACTGAAAGCCGTATTCTTCGAAGTGAACGCACGAAGTCTTGTATGGTTTGGGCAGTAGTTCGACAATAGTCTTACGATATTCAACGAAAGTCGTCGCGAATCGGAAGTCTATTAATTGGATTCCTTTCTCTTCGAGCGAATAAACAGTTTGTTTGCGCGAATGGAAATTGATCCAGATCCGATCTTCACTGATCTTTCGGGTTATGGTCAAGAGGCGAAAGGCGTCGTTTCTGGTGTTGACGTCGTAATCAATTAAATACCTTTCGTCTGATTCTCCATTCATTTGTGAGAATAATGTAAAGCAAACGATATCTCTGCCCAAAGACATACGAATTGCTGTGATTTCATCGCATTTCACATAAGGAGTCGTTTTATTACTTCTGATAGCAATTGATTTGTGAACAAAACAATTATTTTCCAAAAGCTGTTCGGCTGAGTTAAGAACTCTATATTTATCTTTGATAGTCATGTGAGTCAAAAGTCGACTCCAATTCTCATTTTTGAGGAATTCCTGTTTAACCCATAATCTGTTAATAGCCGTACAGATAGTGATTGCGGGCAATGAGACTATCAGTTGGTTTTCGTATTTAACATAAGTTGTCGTTTCGTATGAAAAATAAAACCAAAAGAAGTTTTGGATTTGAAATATACATCCGAACAGACATATGATCTTCGAAACAGTTATCAATTTCATCAGATCTCAAGAAATTATTTATTGTTTTGTCACAAGACTTATAGAAACCGCTATTAATATTCTGGTCTCACATTGTTTTCTCTCTATTATAAGAAAGTTATGAATAATATATTTCATTAACTAATAGATTAGAAATGTTTTTGTCATTCAATTATTGATTTATATTTCAAACTATGAATACATTAATAATTAATTAATTGGAAGAATAAATATCATTACATTGTATTCACATTTACAGTGCTTTCGAAAAATTATTCTAGGTCTCTGAGTAAAGCCAAGGTTAATTTTATGATGATTTATATATTCTTGAGTTGAAATGAGATTTGAATTCAATTATTTTCAATACATTTACAATTCGGGTTTTAACGTCTCGAAAAGCAATTTAGATGTATTCGCGAAATACAACTGCGATATCGTCTTCATCCGCAAGCTATACAAACAGGACGGGAGTCGGCCCTTCCCGTTGACCACAAACTTCATCCCGAATATGAGGAAACCTCTGTATATCTTATCGCTCGTCACAGGATATTCATTTATTCTGTAGTCACAATACACTTCTCTATCTCTGATCTTCAACTTAATTAATTGGAAATCAGACTAACCCGGGCACTCTAACGAATAAACTGATGTAATATATGGGACACATTATCGTAGAGTTTATTTGGATATAATTGACCCGAAATCGAGTGGACAGACAATTTGAAGCATCGATTGTATTGAACTGAATTGTATTGAACTGAATTGTATTGAACTGAATTGAGTCCAATCGCAGACTGGAGTCAATCCAATGCCACAAATAGTGTAATCAGAATCGGATTCAAAGTGAGCGCCAAAACCACATAAGAAGTGAAATAAAGCGCCAAAACATTGAGTCAATCACTCAATGAAAACGTTTTGAGGATTTATCAGATTTTGTGTTCAAATTGAAATCTGAATCTAATTATCCTTTGATTGCACAGTTGTTCCGATATATGGTTAGGAATGTCATACTTAGACAAACTGCAGATCCAGGGGATCCGTAGCTTCGACTGCAATCAGTCCCAAGTCGTGCAGTTCTATCCGCTGACCATAATATTGGGCGCAAACGGCGCCGGAAAGACATCGATCATAGAAGCGCTCAAATATGTGACCACTGGTCAGACGCCGCCCAACAGTGGCAGTGGAAAGACCTTTGTGTTGGACCCGATTGTGGCCGACAGTCCAGTAGTCAGAGCTCAGGTGAAGCTCAAGTTCACAGACACTGAACGCAAGTCGACTGTCATTACGCGGAGTCTGGAAGTGATGTCCAAAAAGCTTAAGGGAAAGACATCCATGAGTTTCAAGTCCTTGAATGCTGTCATCAGACGCGACGACAAGCCCTTAGACCAGAGATGCGCTGACATTAACAACGAAATGCTGGAACTGTTGGGCGTTTCGAAGGCTGTGCTGACGAACGTTATCTTTTGTCATCAGGAAGAGTGCAATTGGCCTATGAGTGAGGGAAAGGTACTGAAGGAGAAGTTCGACGACATCTTCGGCTCAATGGGTTACGTGAAGGCGTTGGACAGGATTAAGAAGTTGAGACAATCGGAGCTCCAGAAGCAGAAGCTGTTGGAGAAAGACGTGAAGTACAGGAAACAAGTGAAACAGGAGTCCGACTTCAGGAGGAAAGAGGCCAAGAAGTATCAGTCAGAGTTGGACCAACTCAAGGCACTGACCGCTGAGAGTGAGACCCAATTGAGTGCCGTTCGCTCCGAACTCAGCGTCATTTTGAGTACCGAAGAGAGCGTTCAAACCATTACTAACCAAATCAGTCAAATAAAAGGATCTCTTTCTGAGAAACAGAAGAATTTGGAGAAATTGAGGGCAAATATAACGACTCCTTTCGACGGATCCGAAGACCAACTGAAAGCCGAAATCGAAAATTTTGAATCCAATGCCCAGAAGTCGGAGGAAAAGAAGAAATCAATTCGAGATAAAGAGTTGGAACTGAATAGGGATTACTCGAAACTGAATGCTTCGCAACAAAACCTGAGCCGAGAGTTGAATAAATTGCAATTCGCGGAAGAAAACCACAAAAAGCTTCTGAACGACAGGAACCAAATGGTCTCTAAGTTGGCCAATGAGACCGACGTCTCGATTGACACCAATATTATCGCAAAAATAGATTCGCAACAAATGCTGGAAACAAATGATATGAATATTGTGGCCAAAGAATTGAGTGAAGAGTTGCTTAAATTGAATACAGAATTGTCTGAACGCAAGAGTTTGGGAGAACAAGGCATTCAACTACTGGTGATTCAGTTGAATGAACTGAAGTCAACGCAATCCAAGTTCGAACACGAGGTCCAGCTCTGGCAGACGGAACAGAAGACAAAACTGAAGACATTGAATGACTTGAAGGCAAAAGTGAATAGTTTTGGCAAATCTGACGCTCAATACGAGTCACTCAATGCAAACATTGCTCTCTTGACTGAAGAGATCAAACAATTGGAAAGTATGGACATTGAGAGCCATAAGAGAGATAACGAACAGAAAGAGTCAGAAAAGAAGAGTTTGAAGAATGAGTTGAATTCATTGGAAGACAAGTTGAATGAATTACAGCAACAAAACGAAGAAAGAGTTAAATTGGAAATTCTGACGAAAGACAGGACCGAAAGAGAGCGCAGAGTCGGACAAATCAGCGAAATTCATAGCGATGTCATGCAGACTGTCGGCGCCATCGAAGGCCAGTTCCACTCTTCGCTTAACAATCACATCCGAACGATGAACACACAAATGGATAAGAAATCGTCGGAAATATCGCGCAAAGAGAATGACTTGACTTCTGAAGAAACCAGAGTTCAGATCAAAAACGATTCGCTGCGAAGAAAGAGACGCGAACTCAAAGACCTGGAGCTAAAGCTGAAGAAAGTCTGCAAACCTGAGGAGTACGACAACACTTTGAGTGCAGCCGAGACTGAGCTCAAAGATCTTCGTCAGAAACTCTCAGAAATGACAAATTATGAGCCGTTCCTCAAATCGCACATCCATTCAATTGAAAGCACAAACTGCTGTCCCGTTTGTGAACGCGATGTCAGCAATGAATGGAACGCCAAAAGTGGTAATAAACTGACTAAAGAAGCACTGATCCAAAAGATGGGATCACTTGTGGCACAAACACCCGATACTATCGAACAGTTGAGGAATGAGATTAAGAGCAAAGAGAAGGCATTCAATGAGTTGATTGGTTTGCGTTCTGTCGTTCAGACAATGAAGTCATTGAACGCAGAAATACCTAAAATCGAAACCGAAATCAACTCAAGTAATGACGAAAACGAAAAACAGAAGAACTTTATTCAAAGCGAGAAAATGAAAATCAATAAACAAAAGACTGAATTGAATTCATTGCGCGATGTCTTACACGACGCACAGGACTGTGACAAGTGTTGGACAGAGATCCAGGAGCTGAACAAAAAAATCAATTCAATCGACTTTAACAGCGATTTGGAGTCAGAAAGCATTGAAGAGTTGACTAATGAGTTGCAGCAGAAGAGAGCCAAATGTGAAGAACTCGAGTCAGCGATGGCCGCAAACAATAAGATAATTGTCGATCACTCACAGGATTTGAGTCAAAAACAAAACGCTTTACAAACAAACGAAAGAAAGAAATTAGAAATCGAACGAAAAGAACACGAAATGACTGGACATAAGAAGAAGATCGAAGAACTCAATGAAGAGATCAAGACTTTCGACCAAAATATCATGAATTCACAGCTGAAGGCAATGGAAATGAATCCGAAGGTCATTGAAATCGAGAGTCAAATGACTGAAGCGAACAATGAGTCCAAAGAATTGGAACAAAAAATTGAATCAAAACTCCATTTGATTAGAGATAACCAAAAAGACATCGAAAGAGTGAACAAAGAGATAGAAAGCTATCAAAAGAGTGGAAAAGGAGATGAAATGAATGTATTGAACGCAAAGTTATCGAAATTGAAGGAAGAGATGACGGAATTGGAAACCAATAGACAGAGTGTTAGAGCGGAGTTGACTCAAGTGTCGGACGAGATCTCGAGTCTACAGATCAGGAAAAGAGAACTCAACGACAGTTTCCAAGTCTTGGAAATCGAGCGACAGATCAGCGATAATAACAGTCGACTCAAAGAAGAAGAAGAGAAGTTGGGATTCAGTAATCTTCAGGAGCTGAAGGCCAAGAAGAGAGAGCTGGAGAAGCAGGTCCAGGTGCAGGAGTCCCTGCGCTCGAAAACGGTGGGCAAACAGATGCCTATCGTTCAGATTATCGGCAAATTAGAGAAAGAACTGCTGACAGAGCCGTACAAATCGGCGGACATTAAGTACAAACAGAAGTGCATAGAACTGGCTATCAGTGAGATATCGGGCGAAGACCTCAATAAGTACTACAAAGCCCTCGACTTCGCTGTCTCTGACTTCCACCGGAAAAAGATCGACGAAATCAATAAATTGATTAAAGGTTTTTGGAAACAAGTCTACAGAGGAGTCGACATCGACTACATTAGGGTCGTCACCGATGAGGTCGAGCGCAGTGCGAACGACAGGCGCAGGTCTTTCAACTACAGAGTGGTTATGGTTAAGGGCAGCACCGAAATGGATATGAGGGGCAGATGCAGTGCCGGCCAGAAAGTGTTGGCCAGTCTTATCATACGCCTGGCTTTGGCTGAGATCTTCTGCACCAACTGCTCAGTGCTGGCACTGGACGAGCCGACCACTAACTTGGATAAGGATAACATCGTTTCGTTCGCCTCTGCTATCACTGAAATCGTTAAATACCGGAAGAAATGGAAAAATTCAAACTTTCAGCTCATTATCATTACACACGACGAGGAGTTCCTCCGATGCCTGGACTCAGAGACCGGTCACTACTACTACAAAGTCTTCAAAAACGAGTCCGGATTCTCGACTATTTTGAGAAAATCTGTTGGAGAGAGCTATGAACACAATGAGGTCAACACTGGGGTCAACATTGAGGTCAACACTGAGGTCAAGGCTGAGGCTAATCAGTTGCCAGAAATTGAGCCTATGCTCATTTAAGCTATCATTCCTTTCTGTACTTTACTATACTTATCATTATTTTATATAACTTTCGATTTAATTATTAATAATTTTTAAATATATCTGAATTACAAATCAATATCAATATTAAGAGTAATAACAATTAAATAATTATTTCATTTCTTCGATATTAAGTGAGTCTGTAATGCGAGCCGTCGTTAATGTATTGCTATTACTATACATACAGTCTATACTGTATTCAACACATGTTTACTCAGAATAGTCTGAAATATTGTAAACATTTATTTGAAGTGAAATTAAAATTGTTTTAGAAATGAATTTTTGCAGAAATTTAATTCAATTTAATAAATATCAAACAAATAAAGTAATTGTGCGGTACGTCCGGGCGTTTACGCAGAAAGGAGTGGACGAACCCATATACCTGGATTACCTGAAACCACAGATACCTTACTATCCGTTACTCAATATTCAGGTAATTGTTATTGACTTTGAATTCAATTGAAAGCGAAAGACAATAACAGTAGTAATGGTCAGAACAGATACGCGGATATGATTTCGCAGTTTTGGAAAGTTATGCCAAATATGTCCATAACTTAAGCAACAAATTAGGCGTAAATGTCGTTAAGTTCTGGTGTTCTCCGCATTTGGCCCTTAAGTACGACTCTCTTAAACCGGAAGCAGATGTGACGGAAACCCAATTCAATCTAAATATTTACGAAAGAAATATTCAAATCGAGAATTTGAGCGCAAAAATGGCTCCGATTCTGATGGAAGTGCTCTTGAGTTCAATGCCGGCCGGAGTCAGTGTCGGTGTTCACGAACACGACTACAAGACTCACGAAGAGTCCCGTTATATACCAGACCTACAGTTGGCTGCCTTCAAAGCAGAGCTACAGGAGCTGAAGGGCAATCAGGACTGGGATGTGGAAGAGGTGCCGAAGAAGAGTAAGAAATGAATTTATGCGTCAAATGTCAAACACTTCATAAAGTTTTGCAATAATTTGTAAATAATTTTGAAATCAATAGAAATATAAATAATTTGT
>JAQIWA010003582.1:0-10143 GCA_034693305.1 Eueremaeus valkanovi | reverse complement strand
ATAATATACTCGAAAAACATTTCGTTAGAATACTTGCCGTAAGAATCCAAATAATGAATGAGAAATAAAATGCTTTCTTATTAACAGAATTGCATTCATTATAACGAATATATTTATTAAAATTCATATCCTGTGTAGTCAGTGAACGCAGAATATCGAAAATGTTGTTTAGTTTACTCTGGATTTTATTCAATTTCTGCCACAAAATCGCATTCAATAGCACTGATAGCACAATACAAATCCAAACCTATAATGAATTGAATAAAAAACAGTTGACTTGTATTCACATAAATAAGTCTTACCTCATATGAGAAGAGATGAATGAATGAGAAATAAGATTCATCTTTTTGAATAGTCTTGATTGTCATGATTTCAATGAGATAGTTCGTTTTATATGCTATTTGTGTTATACCCGAATAGTTTTCTGTTTTTATCGGTATATCATTTAAACTCAATTCGTTTGTCTAATAGGAAAAATATACAAAAAATTGTGATCAATATTATTTGAAAAATATTATTTTCAATCGGGTCATTTTAGAATCAAAAATGTGATTCATTACTTACTCCGATCTCATCTGTTTCCATTTGACCAAAAATTATAGTAATATTCAAAAAACACAATAATCTTTTGAACAAATTCTGTTGAAAGCCTTTAATTTCCTGAAACATAAGAATTTTTTATTAAAACATTTGTATTATATTTATTCAAATAATTTTGATTACATTCGCATATATTGTCAAATGAGCTTCGGTTGGCTTCTGTGGTTCACAAGCAAAGGGTTCATTATAATAGAAATATTGGCCAAACTTCATATAACTCGTGAAAAACTCTATTAATCCTTCCATTGGATTAATCAGTGATAAGTCGTTTAACTTTCATGAAAATTATAGAAGTAACCAGTATCAAGTTACCCAAGTGGTCTCAAGAATTTTCTTTTGGTAAACTGTACTTGATTAATTCAGCTTATAAATGAATTTATAAAACTTTTGAGACCACTTGGGTAACACTATCAAATTAATGTTTACATTACTTAAACTATTTTCCCCACCACAAAAACATTGTTTTAATAAATATTGTATACAACTATTGATTCTTCTTTCATATATGTATAGAGTAACGAAAAAATAATTGCAATATCTCACGTTTGAAATTCAAAAATAAAGAATAATCACATTTTAAATTTTATATTTAGAATTGATTCTTTCACATATTTCATACATATACCACATTGTTTAATCGTGGTTAAAAGGATTTTGAAATATAAGAATATTTGGAAATGGTCTTTGAATCCTTTTTCATATTTCATATAATTGATGAAAAACTTACTTGGAACCTTTCCCAAGTCCTACATCAGGATTGCGTTTTAACCTCCCTTGATCGAAAGTACTCCTCAAATCATGGAATTCGGCTGAAAAACTTTCTGCTCAAAATGTGTGCCAGTACCTTTTTTTTATCTTCGAATACTAACTGTTAAGCATTATGTCTATGGAGTGTTCTCATATGCTCTTTGGGTTGACTGTTAAGCATTATGCCTATAGAGAGCACTCCATAGGCATAATGCTTAACACTTAACCCATAGAGCAGAGGAACGCATAAGCTTAAAAATGCGCTTGAGTAAGATCTTAAAATTTAGCTTTACAGACGAAAAGTTCTGAATAAAGTTGAGAACAAATCACATAAAACGATATGATTTGTGCATTCATTTCAACCAAACTCTCTATTAGTAAACAAACAATATTTCACTCTCACTCTACTTTCATCATCATGCTATATTTGTTGAGCCCGAACACATTGCTATATAGTTGCTGTAAAGGCTATGCTTTAAGATCTCTAAAATGAGCTCGGATTTCATACTTGCGTTCCTCTGGTACAGTGTATTCTATTTGTTTCCGTTCTCTTTCACACATTCAAAGTCTCGCACTTTTAGTCGCTTTTCTAAATCACTTCATTTGATTCCTTTAATGAAATTATTTAAATATTTAAAAATTACGTAAAAATAACAGTTTTTATTGAATTCTTAACAATATTATGCGAATCTGTTTTAGAATAACCGAATTTCTAACCCATAATTAATTAAGACATTTACAGCGTTTGAACATTTTTATGGCAAAAATGTTTGCATTCAATGAAATCAATTTATTTCCAATCGTTTTAATTGAAGTCATTTTCTTCGGTAATAAAAGACAAACTATTTTTGAAAAAATTCAAAACATTTAAGAAATGAAATATTTTAGACTTAATATTGGCCCCTATTCCAACGATGCTCCCTGGCCACGCAGAAATAGGCAACTATCCACTAATTAATATGAAGACTTGTGGTTATTTTGATCCGAACGATGCGATCAACGATGGAGTTCAGAGCAGAAGATCCAACAAAGATGTGCCGCAATTGAAGATTATTAACGGCAGGTTCGCACAGGAAGGGGACTTCCCGTGGATGGCATCCATTCATTACTTCAATAAGTCGTTGAACGACTCATACAGATGCGGCGGAGCTCTTATTCATCAATACTGGGTATTAACTGCTGGACATTGTTTGGGATATGGATTGTAAGCCATTAGAGTCGCTATTATTTTAAGAATTCATTTCTAACAAAACTTTTCGTAGATTTGAGCCAAACCTGATTAAAGTGTATTTGGGTTCAGTGCAGAAATACAATTACACCAAAGAAGTCGATGTTTTGACTTACTTTGTCCACAATTATTGGGATTTAGCGCTAATACGACTCAAAGTCCCGATATTTCCTATAAATAAGACCAATAATTATCTCATAAACAGTGTATGTGTGCCGACTGCCGGTATAACTAATCTGCACAACGAAGACGCACTCATATCCGCGTTCGGGTATAACGACCCGCTCAACACCAACCCAACTGTGCAACTAAGACAGGGAACTCTTCTAATTGACCCGTTCTTTAAGTGCAGTAGTGATGAACTAAAGTACACTGATTTCCACATTTGTGGCACCGAATCCATTTATATGTTATGTGATGTGAGTCTGAGTCCAACCAAACCATTCAAATAGTCTGTGAAATATTCATTGTTTACTTAATTTTGATTATATTTGACTCTAAGGGCGATTCGGGTTCACCTTTAGTCCAATTCGTGAATAGACGTGCAGTCGTTATCGGTATAGCTATCGGAGGCGACTCCTGGCACGGCGACAAATGTGGCATGGGCATTGTGCTTTTCCATAGAATTTCATTTTTCATTAATAATTGGATCCGACCTTTGATTGAGAACAATGAGACAACTAATCCAAGTGTGCCGAATCGGATACTGCCGATACGTCCGCCTCAAGGCCTTGGATCTACAATAGGATCGATAACAACAACAACCCATTCAAGTGTTTCGGAGGAAAATGATTTGAATGAGAGACCTGTCAGTGGATACAGTGTTTACTATTTTAGTCTCAATTTTATAATTGCTATGAATTTATCTTTAATTGCTTTATATAATCAGAAATACTTTTGACTTTAAGTAATTTTTTAAATATTTTTAAACTTTTTTGAAGTAATTCCTTAAATAAAAATAATTAAAAGTAAAACAAAAATAAAATTCAATTTAATTATAATTAAAACATTTTTATATAAAATGAAATCCGACTGAATATTATTGACTAATTATTTGATCAATCATTATAAAAGGGTTAACAGAAGACCAGGGTATTGTCGTTGAGCGAGATTAAATTTTGCATTGTTTGGCACATTATTCTCGTAATTCAATTCATTGTTATTATACTGTATTTAAATATGATATTACTCTCTGTTATAACTGTTTGCAAAATAATTGTTAACTTTTGATAATTGAATGAAATTATTTGAATATCTTTTTATTGAGAAAACAGTACTTCAATTGTAAATAATTTCTTTGAGAATACTTATCGATTCATATTTGAGAACAAAATGAAGATATTTATAGTATTTAAGGATTTTATTGGAAAAATGTTTTCATTCAATAAAAACAATTTATTTTCAATCGTTTTAATTGAAATCATTTTCTTCGGTAATAAAAGACAAACTATTTTTCGGAAAAATTCAAATCATTTAAGAAATTAAATATTTTAGACTTAATATTGGCCGCAATCCCATCGATGATCCCTGGCCACGCAGCCATAGGGGACTATCCTCTAATGAATATGGAGTCGTGCGGGTATATCGATCCGAACGATGCGATCAACGATGGAGTTCAGATCAGATTCAACGCAGATGAGCCCCAATCCAGGATCGTTAATGGGAAAGTGGCACAGGTAGGAGAGTTCCCGTGGATGGCAGCCATTCATTACCTCAACAACTCATTCAAAGAGAAGTTCCAATGCAGTGGTGCTCTTGTCAATCAGTTCTGGGTATTAACTGCTGGACATTGTTTGGGATATGGAATGTAAGCTATAGTCGGATAAGAATATTAGAAATTATTTTATTATTATTTATGTATTTTCACAAAATTAACGGCAGATATGACCCAAAACTACTTAAAGTCCATTTGGGTTCCGTTGATAAATACAATTACACTCAAGCAGTCGATGTTTTGACTTATTTTTATCACGAATTCTGGGATTTAGCTCTAATAAGACTAAACTCGTCGGTATCTGCTGTTAATAAGACCGACCATTACCTCATAAACAGTGTATGTCTTCCAAAGTGGCGGCTCATCAATAAGTATAGGGAAGAGGCACTACTGTCCGGATTCGGTTATACCGACGCCAAAAATATCAAAGCCAATCCTCTTCTTCGGAAGGCACTGCTGCGGATCGAACCCTACTATGAGTGCTATCGACTCAATTACACTCCGTTTCATATGTGCGCCATCGAGACCACGACCCCTACCTGTTTTGTGAGCCCAAACCCAACCATTTATAGGTTTTTGCAAACATTTTAATCGTTTGTCTCTTAATATATTTGATCCAAAGGGCGATTCCGGCTCACCATTAGTTCAATTCGTGGATAATCGGGCAGTTTTAATAGGGATCCACCTCGGGGGCAAAGAGCTGCCACCCAAGGGCCCCTGTGGCCCACAGATCGTATATTTTCATCGGATTTCATATTTTATAATTTGGATTAAAGACATGATTGAAAACAATTTGATGACTAATCCAAAAGTACCCAGGCCTCGAGCCGTCAGCAGAAAAGCCCGAACAGACTGACAAGATTTGGTGCACAAAGATCTCTAAATTTTAGACCAGATTTCATATTCGCAATGAATTTGTTTGCATTCGCTTTATTTGTTTTCCTTAATTTGTAATACTTTTGACAATATTTATGTTATTTTGAAAATTTTTAATTTTATTCATTAAATATTTATTTATTTATAAAAGTATTTTGAATTCAATTTATTTTAATTTATATCAAAAATTACTATTATATTAGTTTTGGAAATTGAGAAATAATTAGTTTTGAATATGATTTAAGAGTAATGATGTAGAGCATATTAATAGCTGCACGAATGTGATTAGATCTTTAAACTATCCAGGTCTAAATTGAATAATGATTTTTATAATATATTCAATAGTAGTCTTGAGTTTAAAATTCTGTCATTTAATGTAATTCATATCTGATTTCGTATTTATTGATAAAAATTTGATTACAATTTGATTTCATTAATTGATTTGAAGTTTAATCGAATACAGTATTGAGTGATACTTTCAAATGCTGTTTAACCTCGAAGAGTTCAATTATCTAATATTCTCCACTCTATAAGATTAGATCATTTTAATGATAAAAGAATAATCTTTTGATTACATTAAAATTTCGGTCATTTTTAGCCTCATTTTGACAGTCATTGGCTTCAGTTTAATAAAGAAGTAGACATTCACTCAGATGTTATTGGATTAGAAACTGAACACAAAATTAGAAAATAATTACAGTATTTCTGAAACTTCTCTCAATGAATACGAGTTATACATAACACGAGGATATACTGTATGTGCATCACCAGGACTCTCACCGGAGACCCACCAGTCACTCATCCGATGCTTTAATAGTCTATTAACTTATCTCTATTAGACTCTTAATCTGTGAATAAAGTGACCCTCGACTGTACAGTCTGAACATTGGAGTAGAATTAGTTTTAGAGTTCAGTCTTACCGACAAAATATATGACTGAAATGACATTAAATTGGAAACTATTTTAAGTATAAATCTGACCGAGAATTCCGAAAATAAGTTGAACTTATACTCTATGATGAGATCCACGACAAAGATATTCACTATTTTGAGACCACTTTTGAGCAAAAGTTATTTGATTTCAATTTTAAACCAGAGCTGAGCAGAAGAGAGGGATTATACTGTGGGTTAATCACCCCCCTGGTGAATAACAGTATGATCATTTTCCGATAAAAATGGACCCCAACTAAAAAAATGAAACATCCTCGTAGAAATAGTATGAATACCCTGACCCTCCCAGTTAATCAATAGTTTCTGGCCAACTCTGATGTTAAGGCCAAATGTCTCAATAGTTTAGTCATAATTATATGAGAATTAACACAAATATATTAAATATAACACAGAGTATTTTAAAAAGCATAATAACATAACTCATTTGATTAAAAAATAAGTGTCAGGATGATATGATAAAATTATCTTTGGCTAAAAATATAAAATTGTTTCCAAATAAAGCATTTAATCTGACAGACAATCTTAAAAATATTTTTGTCATAAAATAGTCTGAAGAATAAAATTTCGTCTCGTTTTGAGAAAAAGTCAATTATTTATTGAGTCAAACAGTAGTCAGAACTGAAATAAAAGTGTAATAAAAATTATTCTCCAAATGGATTATTCGCATAAAAATCAATTCAGATTTATTGCTTAAAAATACTTTTTTGAATAAAATATTTTTCTTATTCACAATTTTCCTGTAATTTATTGAAAATAAACGTATAGTCAGAGTAGAAAAAGAAGTAATTAATGTCTTCCTTCATCTAATGACAAAAAATTATAAAATAAACAAAAACTAAGACTAAAAATAAAATTTTTGAAATACGGATCTCAAAGCCATTTAAAATAATTAAATATCTATTAATAAAATAGAAAATGACTTCAAAAGTAAGAAAAATATATTTTAAAAACTTTTATTTTTCATTAATTTGCTGTCAAATAGTTTTTAATGCATTTTAACTAATCATACGATTGATATTTATTTTCTAGATTTTTAACCAAAAAATTGTATGAATTTTCTGATCAATTAATACAGTTTTGTAGTGAAAAAGTGCAGAAAATTTATTGATATTTAAGTATTAATCAATTTTTAATATAAACTAATTGGTTATGAAATATATAATAAGTTTAACTCATATTTGAATGATTTGAGCGAACGATTCGACTGACACTAAACGATGATATGATATGATATGTGGAAAGTGTGCGGAATGTAAATGATTTATATAAATCAGTTAATTGACTGATAACAAGGAGAAAGTCCCACAGAAAGTCCTGTCTTAGGCCTGGAATATAAATGACTGCACCTAATGATGAATGGCATCAGTTCTCCAGTAGATTCTCAAATGTTATAATTGAATAAACCATTTATTTTATATACATTTGATTACAGAATATATAATAATTCTATTGAACCCCAAAACGTGAGATAAAAAACAATTCAATACTTTATATTAGATTCACATAATTCTGAAGCAAATTAAATAAATGAAGGATTTTTCGCCTTTTATACGTGTGATGTATAAAAAGATACCTTTCTCTCACATTTCTATCACACTTTTTAAATTGGTTTTCAAACCAAAATATTTTTTAATTTTGCTTAAAATGATTTTAATATAAAATTTTCATTTTAGTCCCCATTTTCAATGTCTTAAAAGCCATTTTACTTAAACTAAATTTTTATAAATAATTTAAATTTATTAATATTTCTCTTATCAAACATTAAAAATGTTTAAAATTATAATTTAGCTTAAAATCCGTTTTAAAAATAAATATAAAATTCTCGATAAGATTTAGAAGAAAATAAAATCATTATAAAAACTCTATTCAATTAAATAATTTATTTATGAAATGAAAATCAAAATCTGTTTCAGATGTTTCAGAATCTGTTTCTGTCTGTCATTCATATTCTTGTTTTTGTTTAACCATTTATCAGATAATATACTGTAAGAGTCAGAGCGATGTTAAGTACAAAAATAGTTAACAAACATTATAATCGAGCGATAAAATCGATTGAAAAATATTATTCACAAACAAATCATTTGTTATATAAGTTTACGCTTAAAGGTTTGAACTTTTAAATTGAGCTATACTTAAAACTTTCTAAATGTTAAGCAATAAATATAAATATGTATTCGAAATCTCAATTATGATTGCCATCACATACTCTGTAAGCGTTTCATAGCCTATCTATCGTTTAATCGCTATTTGAATCAAATATTATAAATAATAATAAACTGATAACTCTATCCGATATTTGATTGAAGTATTTTTAAGTTTTCTTATTCGCTTGAAGTGATGCAAATGTTGATCAATAGATAAATCAATGGATTATTTTGTTAGAAAAGCCAACAATGAATGCATAACTCATTTCACAGACTATGCGATGATTTCTTTCTTAACACCTGAAGACCTTTACAATTGATTTGTAACTGTAATTAATTTTTATTATCAACTCTTTGGAGATTAAATAAACCTTACAATGCATTCACTATTATATCTCTCTTTTCCTTATTATATAATAAGAATAAATATGAAAATTATTAATATATATAAATATAAATATAAATGAAATCTCTTTTGTATTTAGATTTAACTAATATTTAATAATAATTTATCGTTTATTCAGACAAAGCTAATGTAAATTTACACAATCAGTGTCTGGACTTGTGTTGAATCACTGTTCAAGGATTTCCATTCAGGCATACATTTAGTATTTTTTTACTTTTCTTTATTCATAAATTGTATTTTAAAATTAAAAGCGAATCCGAAAGGAAAGGAAGAGTAAGAAAAAGAGAGAAGAATTATATTAGTTGTCAGATAAGAGTCTCAATGAATAATACTGTTGTAATAGTAATAAGTTTTTGAGTGTGTAATCGCTAACAGTATTCCCAAATCTGTTTCACTAATTCTAAAAATAAATTCTGTCGAGCAGTTTGTGTGTGTTTTTGCACAAAATTTTTAACTCCGCTCCGAAGGAAAAAGGAGTATATAGTTTCGCTAGGAGTACTCCCCCCCCACCCCCCCCCCCCGAGAGAAGGAAGAGAGGGAAGGCCTGGGAGGAAAGTCCTTTACTAACAACGGGGTAGGCAGGGAAATGGCTGAAAAAGCAGGGAAATTGCTGAAAAGGCAAAGAAATGCTTAAAAAGCTTGAAAATGGCTAAAAATCAGGGAAATGGTTGAAAAGTGCTGGGAAATTGCTGAGAAAATCCTTTGCTAACAACGAGATAGACTGAATAGGGCTGGGAAATTGCTGAGATAGTCCTTTACTAATAACGAGATAGGCTGAAAATGGCTGAGAAATGCTGAGAAAATCCTTTGCTAACAGCGGAAAAGGCTGAAAATGGCTGGGAAAAGGCTGAGAAAGGCTGGGAATGGTTGGGAATGTCTGAGAAATGCTAGGAAATGGCTGATAAATGCCGGGTGAGAGATAGGCTGGGAAGTTGTTTAGAAAGGCAGAGAAAGCTAGGAACTAGCTAAGAAAGGCTCTGTGGTCTTAAGATGGAGAAAATCACGGTCAGGTTGTAAATTCAAACTATCATTGGTAGCTGAATCTATAAATCTGTTTTACTCAAAATTCTACGGAGCGGTGTTAACGTAATATTGCTATCAGTCTTATTTTAATATCAAATCTATTACAGATTCATTTAATTGAAGAAGTTAGCGACTTAAAAACATTGTAAATTATTTTCGCGTAAACCGAATATATTAATGACTTGTCCTTATACAATTTTTTAAACCGATATGCATATAAACAGTCATTCCTTTGATCAAAATTTTTAAAAATTTATTATCCAACGGTTTGAAATATACAGAAATGTTTAAAATAAATTCAAATAAATATAATTACTAGATTGAAACAGGTGAATAGCAAGGCTTACAATTTGCATTTACAATTCGAAATCGGGTTTAATAAATAGTAAATATCAATATTATAGAATATATTTTAATAAAAAAAATTGCGATGCTTAAACAAAATTCATGGCATC
>JAQIWA010003581.1:0-10143 GCA_034693305.1 Eueremaeus valkanovi | reverse complement strand
GTGCAGATTATGCCGCCCAAAGTCAGATTTAAAATAATTCATTTGACCCCCGTCCCTGAATCCAAAAATTCTGAAATGTTAATTGAGATATGAGATCAATATAAAGATACTTTTAGCCCAGAAACCAAAAGGAAGTAACAAGATTATTTGGTAATATCATTAGTATTGAATGCACTGACCAAGAATAAAATCTATGCTTTACTCTGATTGGTTGAACCCCCAAACCATCCATGAAATTTTTTGCAAACAAAATATTTTTTTCGCAGTGCTTTGGATCAAGAATTAATCTCTTAATAATTTTTTGATATTTGCCTCAGGTTATAGTGATCAGGTACAGTTTAAAAGCTAAATCTGATGTTTAAACTGTACCTGATCACTATAACTATTCAAAGTTAGCGCTAGATATGAAGTTCTGGGTATATTTCTTATAATTAGTATAGCAGTCAGTATTGTATTCATAATGAGTTCATTGCCGTCTCATTTGAATTTCGTGCGATTTTATAATTCGGCTCTTTTTTCAATACCAATGACAACCCGTTTGGCTGCAGTCAAGCGATAGGTTCGTTTATATTTGAGCGCAATATCTGTTCGAGTGGTCCGGAACAAATGAAATCTTCGGACCACTTGAGCCAAAGCTAACTTAGACTCGAGTAATGCGAAGCGCATTCCAATGCAATTGCGTCCATTGAATACTTGTCGTACTGTACATATCCTTAGCATTGATATCCTTCCTATCCTTTGCATTGACCTCAAGTTCATCCATCAAATCATTGACACATTCTTTGAGCAATTCATACATTCTCTTCATTTTTGCGGAACTGAATGTCGACTGACTATAGAGCGAATCCGTTTCCAATCCTCTCCATTGACGTCAACCAGACTATTCTCAATGATAACGCGCATTGATTTCTGCTTTCTTCTATCAGTAAAGAGATGGAAGTCTTTAAGCAGGATAGATTTGATTAGTTCCGGTTCCGACTAGTATTTGAGTGTTTCTAAGAAATAACTACAGAATATATCATACAATTAGACTGACATTCAATGACATTATATTATATGACATAAATGTGCTGTTTATGTCACATAATATATACTCAATAATAATTGACTCTGAATCAAATTATACTATATGTCGAGCAAAAAGTCGAGGGGGGGTCTAGCAGAGCCTCAAAACACAGGGGGGGTATCTTGCCAGATCACAAACTCAGAGGTGGGGTATTTGGGTCTATACCCCCCTATGGCATCCCTAAAATTATAGGATCCAGAGCAAAAGTATTAATACCTTGTTTCATACCAATTATTTTTCCATATTTTTGATGCCATTCCAGATCTACTAAAACATGTACTAATGAATACATCGAGAATATTACCGAATCCCGGGACAGGTTTCGGGCCTTTGAGTCTACGTTTTGACCAATAATTATGATTTCGAGTTAAATACTTTTAAAGTTATTAATAATGAATATAATTGTTATTAAAATATATTAAATATTTTTTGTGTTTTACCAATAAATAAGAGGAATAGAGATGAGAGCAAAGAATATACAAGACGTGAATAAATCCATTTTCAACAACAAATTGATATTTTTTCTCTAAAATGACACTCAATTTAATTAATTATTGTATTGAAAATTTGTTTATACAGGGATGCGGAAGGGGCTGATACGGAAAGGGGTGATAATGTCGATTACAAAATGTAAAAATAATTAAATAGAAAGATATTATTCAAAACGTATGGTTTGGGACACAAATCAAGTGATGTTTGAATACAAGTCAACACCAGTTCTGGGTATTCACTGATTGGGTTTTGAATCCGGACTGTTTGGATTGGGGTTCGGCTCTGAAGCTAAAGATTTTTGCTAAATGTAATTGAATCTAAAATTTAGCTAAACATGAATTATAAATTGCATAAATAAAATGAGCCGGAGCTATAATCCCAGGGAATATTTTTGAATACAATTTATTATAGAATATCAGCATGGTCATATGGTCATATG
Source organism: Eueremaeus valkanovi (assembly GCA_034693305.1). NCBI lineage: Eukaryota > Metazoa > Arthropoda > Arachnida > Sarcoptiformes > Eremaeidae > Eueremaeus > Eueremaeus valkanovi. Next base: position 8,146 of record JAQIWA010003581.1, on the reverse strand, counting down.
ATCAAGCATAAAGTTATGTTCGCAATGTAATTAATTAATTTAATTCTCTTATTGTTGTTGATTATTTATGCTCAGGTGAATTCATTATTATAATTAATTCACCAGAGCATAAATAAGTTGTCAGCAAGAATAATTGAATTATTGATTAATTATATATTTATTTTTTCTTCTTTTAAATATTCAAATGAGAAATATATAATTATTTGTCGACAAAAGTAATCAATTTTCGCGCAAATGCTTATTAATTATTATATATTTTTATTCACTGCTATTCAGTATTTTTCTTATGACTTCAAACTTAATCAATAATTAAGTTTATTTCAATCAAAGCATTGAATAATTCTTTTGCGTTGAAAACATGGATAAACAATCTGTATTAGATAGAAATCTGATCAGGGTAGCGATCAATCACGTGAGTAACTTATTTTTAAGGTAAATATGCATTTTCTGAACTGTATCTACCTGTCCAGCACCCACCCTTCACCTATTTAGACTACGATCCCACTACTAATACATGGAAACTTAGCGATGGCTTTGACTTTCATTATTTGAATTGTTTGAGTCAATCATTGAATTTCAGTTATGAACTCATTTATATGAATGATATATTCGGAGTCAGGACAAGGAATTGGCGCTGGAATGGCATTATTGGAAGTTTAAGTAGAAATGTATCGAAAATAAGTACAAATATTTACATATATTTATAGTTTATTTGATTATGTATTAGGAAACTGACATTGGATTGTCTGGAATTAGTGTAAATACACAGCGAAATAAAGTGATCGACTTTGTAGAGCCCTATCACTACTCTGCGGTCACTTTCCTAACAAAGGCGCCCAAAATAATCGACAATTCAAGCCTTATATTCACGACATTTGATAATCAATTATGGATTGCATTAATTATATCTATATTTGTGATGAGTTTAATCGCAAAACTATTTAATGTTAAAAATTATTTCATCACCTGTTTGTGTCCTTTACTCCACCAAAGTATGAATAAAAATAATTTAATTGAAAAATATTTTTCATTAAAATAATTTGATTTTATATAAGGTTTTAACGAAAAACTTCCGCAACGATCGGCTCTGTATTTATGCATATCTTTGTGGCTTATATTGTCTATCGTTATATCGACCGCCTATTCAGCACTGCTGTCATCAATGATGACTTTGCCTATGACTTCACCTGTGATCAAATCATTCCGGGAACTACTAGAAGCACAAAGAGCAGGCAGAATTAACATTATAGTGCGAAGGAATACTCTCTATTCGGTTCTAATGAAGGTTACAATTATTGATGTTTTTAATTAATTTCAATTAATTTTTTTTATTTCAAAACAATTTCACTTTTAGTCCAAAAAATGTCAAATTTGCGAAACAATACAAAATTCGTTTCACATAATTGAGGACTCGGTTGAAAAAGTTGTCAAATCGATTGCTGATAGAACAGAGCCGACAGCTTTCATCAGCGGTAGGGACACCCTATTGATGGCCATCTCTGGAAAGTCATTGTTATTTTATTTGGCAGAAGAAGAGAATTCGCGGCTTTTTGTGGACAGCTTTGCAATAGCTTTGCGAAAGAATTTTGAACTAAAAGATGAATTCAATAAATTGTAAGAAAATATTTTGAATATAAGCTTAACTATAATTAATTGAACTTTTTTTTTGGTTTAACTTCTGTTAAGGACTAAAAACTTTCAATCAAACGGTTTATTCGTGTTTTGGAAGCAAAAAGTTTTCGATCGATATACAGGTCATTTACACAAAATCAATGATTTCAGTTGCGAAGAGTTTATTAGTTTGAATACACAGTTCAGACGCATAACAGGCAATAAATATTTCAAAATATATCAGACATTGATTATCGGACAGACAATTGCCGTAATATTTATATGCATTGAATGTTTGATTCATAAGAATCAATATTTTTGATTAAACAATGAATTAGTTGAAAATGAAAATCAATTAAATAATCCGGTTATTCGATAAAATACGGCAAAAAGTGAACATGGTTATGGAAATAATAAATGTACTTTATTTGAACTTTTCGTTTGAAAATACTTTATTTTAATAATTAAAACATTATTTTTTTGTAAAGTTTTTATATAAGAATATATTTATATATATTTTTAAGACTCGTATCACTCATACAAAGCATTATTTACGGACCACCCGTCACAGTCTTAAGCAGTGCCATCAACTCAGTCTCCACTGTTGTGACCAATGTCGTCAAAGTGGTCAACAAAGTGCCCCCGAGAATACTGGTCGGGTCAATTTTCATGATTTGGGACTCCAAGTCAGTCAAACGGTCTGTCAATGTCTTAACAGTGTTCGCGACAACGGTTTTGCCCTCTTTTAACAATTTGGCAATAGTATCCTGGGCCGTCTTCACCAGACCTTGGATTTCTTTCAACAGCTTGTCCTTGACATCATCGGCATAATAACTACCTCCGGTCACTTTTTTCAGCTGTTCCTTCAACTGGCCCTCGACTGTTGAGACCAATGTCTGCAAAGTGGTCAACAAAGTGCCCCCGAGCACACTGGTCGGGTCAATATTTTTGATCTGGGTCTCCAAGTCTTTCAGACGATCTTCCAGTGCCTTAACTGTTCCGGCTACTGCTGTCTTGCCCTGGGAAGTCAGTTTAGTGACGGCGTCTTCAGCTTGCTTGACCAAACCCTCGACCTCATTGAGCAGTTTGGTCTTCACGTCATCTTCGTAATAACTACCTCCGGTCACTTTTTTAAGCTGTTCCTTCAACTGACCCTCGACTGTTGAGACCAAAGTCTGCAAAGTGGTCAACAAAGTGCCCCCGAGCACACTGGTCGGGTCAATATTTTTGATCTGGGACTCCAAGTCTTTCAGGCGATCTTCCAGTGCCTTAACTGTTCCGGCTACTGCTGTCTTACCCTGGGAAGTCAGTTTAGTGACGGCGTCTTCAGCTTGTTTGACTAAGCCCTCGACCTCATTGAGCAGTTTGGTCTTCGCATCGTCTTCATAGAAACTGGTAGCTGTGCGCGACTCAGCCACTGAAGGGTTTGGTATAAAAATGTTTTAATTATTTTATCATTAATTTTGATATTTATTTGAATTATTTTAAAACTAGTTTTGAGTCAACTATTGTCCAAAACATACCGAAAACTGTCGTTAAGAATAAGAGAGCAAATACTGAAAAACGCATTTTATTTATTCAAATGTTTTGTTTCCGAAATGAATCTCAATTTGAAGACACAATTAATTCTATAGTGAATGAAGTGTTTGTGAATTGTTGTCTCTTTTTATACTTTTTATGCCTATTATTATCGCTTTTTTTTATATCAAATATCCTTTTTTTAATTGTCTCTCAAATCAGATTAAAGTGTCGATCATTTTTAGATCGAGTGCACCCGTAGTCGTCTTTTATATTTTCGATAGTATATTCTGTACTTGTCTCTAATCTAGTCCATATTGTTCTGGATTCATCTGTGAACAAATGACTCGTTCACACACTTATTGTTCTTATCATTAAAAGTGTTTTTCTCTTAAGTTTAATGAAAAATAATTCCACATTTCATGCATTAATTGATACTTATTTTGAATAATAAACAGAAAATTTTCCGTTAAGTGCATAGAATTTGAGATAAAATAATTTATTGATTTGTTTGATAATTATGATTAATGAGCACCTGAGCCAAAACAGGGACATATTTTAAGACTTATTTTTAGTATCGAGGGTTAGCTTAAACATCTGTTTTGGTCTAATATATTCACTTAGGGCGGGGAAGAAAATTTATCGAGCAGGGATCAATTTGGTTTCGATTTTATCAGGGTAATTTGGCTATACCACCTTGCACATTTCTAATTAATTGATTACTTCTATCTATCCTTTACACGTGTGCATAGCTCTAATCGAGCGAAAAGGAAATAACACTTATTATAATTGAGCGTTTGTACTGAACTAGATACTTTGAACGATATTTTTCAACTATTTCACAATAGGTTCTGGAAATGTTTTCAATAAGCATTATACTGTGTAAAGACTTCCAATCAATGAATTCAGAGTCGCTGCCATTATATGACTTATTGAATCAAATTATTCGTTAATATCTCTAATATTGCACTTTCTATTCGCACAAAGAGAAAGGTCTGTCCAAAAGAATGTGAGGATGTTTTAGGCACATGCTATCAACGTTATCCAAAAAAAAGTACCCATGTTGGCTTTGGCACATATTGGCACATAATGTTTGTTTGTGAATATTTACTGATTATGATCTAGGGTATTTGAAATGATAATATAATCAAGGTCGAATGAATATTGGGTGTAATATCGAAAATTTGTTGCTTTAGTTGTTATAAAAGTCGATATTTTGCACATTTCTTATCGATTCAAACCTTAACCTAATTATAAATTTAAAAAAACAATTTGTTTGATATGAAAAGCACCTATAGTTAGGACAACAGACCGTTAATGCGATCATGAATTGTATCAGTGCTCTATTATCTGGATTATATCAATCAATAATTTTCCAGTATTTAACTGCATTAGAGATACAGTACTACTAATAGTCTAATCAAACATAACTTCAATTCATATTTTTCTTTATTATCACAACTATTGTTGTCAACAATTTTATTCATAAGTCTTGTGAAGTCATTGTTACTTAAGTAATGTTTTCTAAATTTGAGCTTAGCTAGTTTCACTATTTCATAGATGAGCAAGGAATTATTATGAAATTAGCTTGTTTAGTATACTGTATCTGATGAAAAAGTCAACAAATATCTTCCAACTTTTGTCTTATTTTATTTTTCGACTAATAAAGCCCACTGACCAAGCTAATCTATTCAGCAAATTAATTTATTTATAGAATATATTGTTTAGAAAATTATTTTATTTATTGTTTACTCTATTTATGTCAAAAATAGTCAACAAGTATTGCAATTAGATTTTGAAATATCCTGTAATAAACAATAATTGATCTGAACTGTCGATACATTCTTATCTACCAAGGTATAAAGTCATGAATGTTATATGACCTTCACATTTGCAATTTCATTATATCTATTATATTTGTATATATAATCTGATTAAAGAAACTACTATTGAAAGCCCAGAGCGCGTGCATACCATTAATAGCATATTCAATCTGGTTCATTTGAAATCTTAACAAATGAACCCTTTCCTGAACTTTTTACTAATTTGAGTCCTTGGGGGTGGGGGCTGTAATGACTCCGACTGAAAATTCTAGGGTGTTTTGTCTTCCTTATTTGCTGACCACCCTATTGGCCATCCATAGATTTAACCCTCTTTACGAACAAGTGATAAGTCATTGCATATTACTTGCGGAAACTTTTTGATGGACTCTATAATTAGATTTATTTTTTCTTATATTCAAATATAAACTATCTTTTGGTTCATTCACTCACTTGTATCGTATGATTGATAAGTAGTCGAAGACATGAATATGTTATACAAAATATTTGTCATTCAATGCTTTGGAATAAATATCGAATCAAAGTATTCATTCATTTATTCAATTGAATTGAAATTTGAGCTATAGCTCACATATCAAAGACCTGTCTCTCCGTTCATCCGCCTCTTGTCTAATCGTATTCGTCGTCGTATTCGTAATCCGAGCCCTCGTCGATCGGAATCAATGGTTTGGTCTCTTTTGGTCTGCCCTTTTCGAGCGGCACGAGAGTGGACGGCAGTATAGACCGGGCTTTGACTAAAGTACGTCTAACCGACCGCATGATAGGAGCCCTCCGAGCGCTCGCCCTAATCTGATCCATCCTTTTCTTGTCTGCGTCCAACAGATTGGTGCCGGTGGGCGTCGGCACCATACGCGGAGTTATGTTTGGGTGCACCCCAGGGTCGACTGAACTGCGGAAACCCCTATAACTGGTCAGATCTTCTTTTCCCAGTCCTCTGAGTCGGTCTGCAAACCGCCGCTCGTCTGCTGTGTAGTACTTCGGGTCGTCTTCTGAGTCCTTGATTCGCAAATCAGACAAACTCTTTGATCTCTCTCTTCTCTGCGTCCTATCGATGGGTCCGAAGCCCAGTCGGCCCATCGGCATAATGTCTGAACGGGGTCGGCCTCCCATTGCATGGATCCTGCGCTCAACAAAAGGATTAGTCAAGTCATTGTCACTGTCTGATCGGGGCAATAGCTGACGCCTTTCCGATGTTAAGGAGGCCTTCCTGTAATCGGGGGTAATCCATCTCTTTTGCTGGTTGTCCCACTGGAAGTGCCTGTTCTTCAATAATTGGGTTTTACGGTCAGTCCTGCCGGCCTTCCACCCACCGATCCAGCTCATCTCCTGTCGACTCTTCCTGGCCAACTGCTCGCCTGATGTGAACGGGGGAATTTCACTCTTCATTTTCTGAATGTCAGGCGAACCCGATTCCCTTCGATATTGGCGAATGATACCTGGAGTGGGTTCGGGTAAAGGTATAGGTGGTGGCGGTCTGGGTCTGGGTCGGGCTATGGATTGCGGAACTGTCCTTACCTTTGGTCGAACGCTTGGCTCCGGTTGAGCGGTTACGGGTGTGGACGGACCGGCTTGTGATTGGCCGGCACTGCTTCCCATTGGGGCCCAACCGCTTGAGGAACCCATACTGTATGGACTGGAATATCTCCCCGAACCTAATCCCAGACTTCTTAGCTGAATGTCTTCACCTCCGGATCCGGACTGAGTCTGTTGTCTGAAAGGATTTGTTTCAGTAGAGGACTGATATGACTGTTGATATGATCCAGACCTGAAGGGATTGGTGTCTGCTCTTTGTGTGCTTTGTGTGCGTTGTGGTGGAACCCATGGTGTAGACCAGGACCCATACTGTACTTGTGGTGGACGAGATGCTTGTTGTGTCGCCGGTTGTACACCTGACCCAACACCTTGTGCTGACCGGAATGGAGTCGGGCGCCCCGCAGAGGACTGAGGTGTTTGTCTCCACTGACTGAATGGGTTTGTGTCCGAGCGTTGACTTCCAATGCCTGGCAAAGAAGATGATGACTGACCCTGTTGTCCTGTAGTTGAGCGAGCATGCTGTCCACCTAACCTCCTGCGTCTGCGCTCGTCTCCAAATGGCGGCTCTTCATCCTGGGATAGTTCGCTGTCTTCTTCTTCTGGGGGCCACGTATTCATTGTGATTGTCTTTCGTCTGATTTGAAAATTTCTCAATTATTTTAGTTTTTGTATCAATTGTTTGAATAATTTTCAAAATTTTGAAAAATTTCACAACAATGGTGCAGGGACGTACAGAGAGACAGGCAGGCACCTTCTCAAGAATATAAGCGAGCATACTCGCTAAAAAATTAAATTTTTGGCGTTTGAACTAAAATGAGACTTAATTTGATAATAATTATTGATGCTGGGTAAAGTGACATAAATCCAATCCAGGTTAAATCAATGCATATTCAAAACAATCGCTATTTAAATGATAGGCTTTTATTTATGATTCAAAACTTGTTTAATAAATTCCTGTTGTTATTAGCAAATAGGTTGCTGGCTAACTCCTACAGAAATAGACCTGGACACAAGTGTATACACTAATACTCTATTTATAATCACTTTATTTAATTAAATCATTTTAATATTATTATTAGATTTCACTCAATTGCATTAAATAAACCTGATGCAATTGTGAAAAATCAATATAATTAAAGTCAATTAAAGTTCTTTTCGGGTATTTTATTGTATGAGCTTGTTTATTCTAACAAACTATGTGCTAGTACAGTATTAATAGCGAATTGACGTGAATTAATTGGCGAAATCCTAACACTCTTTCAATCATTCAATTGCTTTGAATTTTTAGCTATAGTTCACATAATATTACATTTCTTTCGTCTTCTTCTCTCCCTTTTCGACAATCTTCCCTGTCCTCCCTGTCCTCCCTGTCCTCCCTCTTCTTCATCTTCATCTTCAGAGGATGAGGACGGAGGAGAAGGACTACTGTCCAGAAGGTCTTCCCGGTCCTCACGGGATTGACTCCTCTCTAAGATTCCACTCAATTGCCTGGTCTTCGTGAATATGGTTGAGGGCAGGACTGAACGCGCCTCCACTACACGGCGTCTTTGGGACCGCCTTTCCGGCGCTCGTCTCCAATCGCCCGTCATTTGACTCACATATTCTTTGTTTCTGTCCATCAGATTAGTGCCAGTGGGCGCCGG